>JAGDQP010058630.1:0-12522 GCA_022664845.1 Lepisma saccharinum
CCATTTAGGTGGGCGTTCTGACCGTTTTAAGAGTGGGCGTTCTGACCGCTTTTAAGAACGTTAAGAATATGATGCTTTCAGCGTTGGACGCTGTTAATTTTTTTATGTTTGGATATTCGGATCAGTGGGCGTTCTGACCAGTACACACTAAGTGGTGGGCTTTCTGACCATTTCGGTGGGCGTTCTGACCATTTTGAAAAGTGGGCGTTCTGACCAGTGGGCGTTCTGACCGATTATACATGTGGGCGTTCTGACCATTTTGGTGGGCTTTCTGACCATATTTACTTGTGGGCGTTCTGACCAGTGGGCGTTCTGACCATTTCTACATTTGGGTGTTCTGACCTTTATAGTGGGCGTTCTGACCATTTTTAAAAGTGGGCGATCTGACCAGTGGGCGTTCTGACCATTTCGGAATTTGGGTGTTTCGCCGTTTTGGTGGGCGATCTGACCATTTTGGTGGGCGTTCTGACCATTTTCAGAAGTGGGCGATCTGACCAGTGGGCGTTCTGACATAGTCCCCCCGAAGTGAGGACTCGAGTTGCTCATCAAGTGATACCTTAAATTGAAGCTAGTGACGAGTATAGTACACCTGTGAAATCCTAGCTGCAGAGCTCCAGAAATAAAAAGGTTATGGCGGGTCAAAGTTCAAATAGAAAGCGAATTTACCTGCTTGTGATGTCCATGATCCCGATTGTAATACGTCGTAAGTTGCTCCCAATTAATGTAATGTGTAGAATGATATCCCTCTGTCTGGCTGATCTCCCGCTTTCTGTTATTCGTGTATGAATGTCCTTGTGCATGTTTGCTCCTGTTATTGATGTCAATAAAAGGTCTTTTTTCTTTTCGTTCCAGAAAATGGAAGCAGGTGCTATCGTTCATGCTCTGTATGAGAAATATGGATTTGGTAATAGGAGAATGAATAGGTATGAAGATTCATTGTACAAACAAATAGTGGAGATACTTGAGGACAAGATGGAAATAATAGAAGAAGTTAGAACTCTTGGATTTGCTGGTGATAGTGATGAAAGCGATGATGGAGACTACGATGATGACGTCTTTGATGAGGAAATGCCAAGTACATCGCAAGGTTCTCACACACATCAAGAGTCTCCGACACCTGTAGCTTCTTGAGGTGAAGAATATCAGCCTTCGCCAAAAAAACAAAAACACATCTTGGACGATGATTATAAAGAAGCAGCTTACATGTTTTGGACACACAATGAGAACCCGGAAAAGAAACGAAGGAAATTTTCATCTGTCAGGTCACAGTATAGATTAATTCAATCGAAAAACATCCTCTTTGAATATGAGAAAAAAAGGCAAAAACCCAGTTATAAGAAACTTAATGCAGCAGTTCACGATAAATTCAAAGACTTGGTCGAGAGATGTGCAATTATACACGACAGGACTCTTTCGCTTTTGGGCTCTTCAGATAAGTAAAGAGCTAGATCCGGATAATACTCTACAATTCAAGGCATCTCATCACTGGCTGTCTAATTTTAAAAAGAGAAACAATATCGTCAGTCGTTCTATCACGCATAGGGTTAACAAAACGTGGAAATCAAAAGAGGCTGAATTACATCACTTATCTATGATATTTATTACGTCCATGAAAGAACTTATGTTACTAGAAAACCTGAATCCTCGTCAAGTATTCAATGCTGATAAAAGTCGATTTGACAAGGAACTCCATGCATACAGGACTCATAGGACTAAAGGTGCGGTGGTTGTAATAGTGCATTTGGATCAGTCAGTGCTACTACTCATTCATATATCGATATGATCATGCAGTTATTTCCATGGATGGTGAAATATTGCGTCCGATGTACGTTCTTGTATCCGAATCCAGTGGTCAATTTCCAGGAAATAAGCAAAAAGATCCCGATAACATAGTGTCCCATCCAGGAAAGACTGCAAACATGAACAAAAGTGATTTAAAAGAGTTTTATTCTGTATTCTGGAATAGCCTGCCTGCCGATCGTGATAAAGTCTTGCTTTTGCTGGATTCATGGAGTGCAAATAAAGATGATAACGTATCAAATGAATTATGCCCTAATCATATAACACTGTTCAAACGTTTAATTCCTGATGGTTGCACTGGTTTCATCCAACCACTTGATGTTTACTTCTTCCGTTCATATAAATCATTTATCAGGTTCACTACTGACACAATTATCGCTTCCTCGGAAATTAATCTCTGGCATCTGGACAACATTTTACGAATGCAGTCCTTCACTCTCTTCCAATTCAGCGCCTCACGATTTCGCAACATGATCAGGTTTGCGTTTTACAAAAGCGGCTACTTGGATGAGGAGCCCTAGCCCTCGATGTCTCCATTGGATTATTGTTTTGATTCTAATATACGTCATGAGTGTTACAAGACCTCATGTGAGAACATCTCTTTTGTCAAGTGTGCTCATTGTGAGCAAAGTATCTGCTTATCACACGCCTTCATTGACGACTTATATATTGATTGTATCAATGTGTAGTACTTTGTACGTGACTCTTTCCTTCAAATGAATCGCATTTCAATTCAAACCCATGTCCTTCTGACTTTTGTTCTGCCTTTCGTTGTGACTTGTTTCAATACAATTCGCTTTCTCTTTGAACTTTGACCCGCCATAACCTTGTTATTTCTGGAGCTCTGCAGCTAGGATTTCACAGGTGTACTATACTCGTCACTAGTTTCAATTTTAAGGTATCACTTGATGAGCAACTCGAGTCCTCACTTCGGGTACTAAGTGTTAATAGAAAACTTTTTTTTGTTTAATAGGCAGCAGATTTTCTGACAGCAACTGCCGCAAGCCGTGCCCTCTCCTCCACATTCCCAATTTACCATTTGAAAGGACATGGTTTCGGACGCACAGGAGATCAGCACCCTCAGAGTAACCTTACGTCGTGGTCGGAGGTTTTGTCATTGTTGTGGTAGGATTGTTAATCGGAGTATTAGTAACTACCCAGAGAAGGAGAGTGTATGGTTACACTTGGTTCCCAGAAGGATTTATCAGAAACAATAAGTAGTCGCCAATGATTGGACCTATCTTAATAATTTTGTAATGTCATTTAAATCTTAGATGAAGGGTGATTATTAAGAACGAGAAAGAGCAGGAAGTTGCATTATTTTGTATGTGAAAGAGAGAGAGAGAAAGAGAGAGAGAGAAAGAGAGAGAGAGAGAAAGATTAGCAATGCTAGATTAATTCGTGTGAACCAGTTAAGAACTATACGAATAGTTTTAGTTCACACGAAGGATGCAAACTTGGATTTTGGCGTTTTGCTTACCTCCAGCAACAAATGGGGAATATGTTGATGTGGGGTGGAAACACAAATGTTTCTGCACAATGTAAACACAGTGAATTTTAATATTGTTTGTTCTCTTGTTGGAAAATGTATTCACTAGAAATATTGAAGAAAATAGCAAGAGTTAGTAGGGAACAAGTTCAGTCTATATACAGGTAGTATTAAAAAACAGTTACGTAACTAAAATATGAAAATAGAGACAAACCATACCCTGGGTGTTCACTTTTTGCGTAGATTCGTCCGTAACATGAATAGTGGTTGACATAATTCATATACGGTAAATGTTGAGAAAATACACAGAAAAACTCACTACTGCCGTGACCAGGGCTTAACCCGGATCTCCCAGTTGCCGTCCGAGTCCATTACACCCAGGGTTTGAAAAAAGTGGGTATTTTTTTTTAAAAACACACTTTGGCCCAGGCGAGCTTTTTCGTGTTTTATTGGGCTTTTTCGGGTTTTAGAAGTAAAATGTGAATGCATGTAAATGTAAAGTTGTGTACAGTCCTCAGTTGGTAACGATGTGTAAACTACTGTGCAATCGGGAGGCTTGGAGCGGGCCTGTTCTGTATGGAAGTAACCTCACTTCAAGGTATGTGCACTAATTCACGCCACGGCTTGATTCGGGGCACAAGATAATTATAGGTCCCGGCATTCCGCCATTCACAGGTTAGACTGAGGAAAATGAGGGAGAACCCCATTCTTAAGGTTGAAGTGGACCCCCCTAATGGGGGAGGGCAAATAAGTTGAAGTCGTTTCTCTTATTTCTACATTAAATGATAATTCATTTTCCCCTTCTCCTAAGCTCATCTCCCTTGCGTAAATATATTTCATCGATAAATCGCTTCCCGAAACTCGAGTGCTAAAGTACTTACATGAATTACATCACGTATAGTACCCCTCCCCTGGCTAAAGGAGTTAATTCGTGCATTGCTTGTGTTGTTTCTAGAGTTTCGTGCATAAAAATCGATAAAGATCATTTAGTTAAAAAAATAAGAAATGTAAAAAAAAATGAAATCGTAATTTTCTGTTGTTTAAGGCTCATTCATCATCATTTTGCCACCATCATATATGCTTGTATAAGCATAATTTAAGAAAAAGAAAAAAATACAAGAGAAATTAGTGACAAGAAGAAGTAGGAGTAGACTTACACTAGGAAATATATCCTTGAAACTGCTGTTTGGATGCAATTCTTGTTTACCGTTAATACTATAATTTTGAGTTTTTAATACAACATATAGATATAGAAACTATATATAGCGGTAAAAAGTATTTGGACAAGTTCAACAAAGAGGAAATCAGACTGCATCACACGTAAAATATGGCACATTTCGAAATCTCTTGCCCTTTTATGATAATTTGGATGCCTTAGAATACGGTACTATAGAAATAACTACCACTCGATACACCTGCAGAGTAACAGGCAACGAAAGAGTGACAACTACGTAAATTCACAGCAAGAAAGTATTTGAACAACCCCATACTACTCTCGAAAGAAATGTGCTAGGTATTGTTTTGTGTACAAGCAATGTTCGATTTGTTATCATTTACCGATCCTAAAACTAGTGGTTGCTGGTAAGTTCCAACATACTACCTGTTTAGGTAAAAATACAAAGATTCTATTCCTGGTTGGGATGATATTCGGAATCAACAACAGGGGATCAGATCCTCACGAACCAGGGATAATCCCCGGCATCCCCCTAGCAAATCGAACACTGTGTACAAGAGTAGTCTACGTAGTGTATTGGAGCAACCCGCGCCGCGTGAGGCAAGGCAAGCTTGTTTGAAAGCCATGCTTTACCATTGGATATATAATAAAGAAACATAAAACAGAGCAATTATTACAATAAAGTACGTAGTGTATTAAAAATTCGTTCTGACCAGCCTAGAAAACTAACTGCCCGGAATTAAACCTACATTGTTCATTCTGTGAACAAAACTCAAGGAATTAGTGCTAAACATTTGGCTACTTCACTCGCCTAGAATATGTAAGATAATGTTAGTTATTTCATTGAACAACCCAAAATTCATTGAAAAAAATGGGATTTAGATGTGAATCCAGGGTATGAATACTGACCACTCCATTAATAATTACACAACCCCAAATCATAACTGACCAATAATTTTAACAGTTTAACCAATGTTCTGCTTTCTGAAAGCCCCATTCTTCTTTTCGCCACATGTTATGATATGAAGTTTATCTTAGTCTCGTCGTAGAAAAAAAATAAAAAAACTTTTTCCAAAAATCGAGGCACTCATATTGATATTTCTTGGAAAATTAGAACTTCTTCTATCTGCTTTCTTGTGATATGTATGTTTTGTTTCTAGCTACACATCTTCTGAATCCCATTTTTTGTACACGTCTACCTATTTGTAACATTAACTTGCATATCCTAGGCAAGTGAAGTAGCACTAATTCTTTGAGTTTTGTTCACAGACTGAAGAATATATGTTTCATTCCGGCCAATTACTTTCCTTTGTTGACCAGACCGGATCCTCAATAACTGCCCTGTTTTAAGTTTCTTTATGATGTGTCCAACGGTAGAGCATGGCTTTCCAACAAGCTTTGCTATGTCTCAGTACCTTTTACCTTCCGCACATAATTTGAAGTTGAAGCGAGTAGTTCCAATGTTGTTCAACTCAATTTGTTCCCCATACTGCTTCTTTATGCCTGACACGGTGTGCATTGCTTCAATACACCACACAGAGTTCTCTTTTACACAAAAGGATACCTAGAAAATTTCTTTCGAGAGTAGTATCTGGTTGTTCAAATACTTTTCTTTGCGATGAATTTACGTAGTTGTCACTCTTTCGTTTCCTGTTACTTTACAGGTGTACCGAGTAGTAGTTATTTCTATAGCATTCTATCTAAGGTATCCAAATTATCATAAAAGGGGTAAGATATTTCGAAATGGGCCGCGTTTTGCATGTGATAGCCTGTTTTCCCTCTTAGTTGAACTTGTCCAAATACTTTTTTCTCACTGTAGGTAAGATAGAAGCTTTTTGAACCATGCCTGTCGAGTTCGAGAACCGAGAATTAAGATAATAAATACAACATCTATCCAATAAAGCAGTAGCGCGGCGGAAGGATGAACCGGGCAGAAGTAGAATAACATTTGGAAAAGCTGAATACCAGCATAGCATAGACTAACATTAGTATCTGTTATTTCCCAAGTATATTTTCTAGTGACTGCAGAAACTTTGTTCTTATAAGTTAGAATATAATATGCTTTAGTGAACTTTTTAACGTTATACAAACAGTTAAATTCTGTAATAGCAGGGGCCCAGGGAAGCCTTCATAATTACTATATAAATAAATAACAATAAATCACAGCCATATTCAATCCACTTGTGGATGAGGCCTTTCCCCGAAGGGAGGAGTTGGTCTACTGCTCCCACGCTGACCAGAGGAGAGGAGAGCCGATGCTCTCACTGTGATCGCCACTGTCTTTTATTCACACTAGCTCCCCAATTGTCCTCACGATGCTTGGTCAACTCCTAAATTTTTACCCCCGGAAATCGAACATGGGACCGTCCGCACTGAAGTCGAGCGCGCTACCGACTAGGCTACGCAGGAGCTCAATGACTATATGTATACTATTATATTTATATTTTTATGAATATACGATATTTGGCCAAATCTGAATTTAATTTGTATTAAGATCATCATATGTGCCTTCTTAGACCCTTATCTTGCAACAAAACACATAACTGAATGGGCTTCCAAAGTTACACAGAAATCGGCGAACTTGCCCATTCGGGATGGTCTCACAGATCCACATGAGTAGTTTTTTTTTTTTTAATTTCTGCTGGCAATTTTGGCTTGTTAGGAACTGATCAGACCGCTCCATCTCTGATTTTGACCAAAGTTTGCAGACATGTAGCCCAATATCAGAGATAGTAACATGCAATATTTGGGCCTAGGTTGATTTTTCAATTTCGATTTTTACATGTCAGGTTGATGGGAGCGTGTTTACGAGGGACACTCACCAAGTTATAGAGTCCAATATTGATGAAAATTCGTTTGTAGGTACACTGCCTAGGTATACAATCACAACCAAAATTATAGGTGCTATGGTTAACAAATAACAACAAAGCGACTCGAGAAAGATGAAACGTAGAGAGCCAGTAAATCGATAACATAGTTAGAAAAACGCCTTTTCATTTACAAACTGTTAAATATATATAAACCAAATGACAATTAATGGATACTGGACAGGAGGCGATACATGCTGGAGAGTATAACGACAATAACCGCCATCTTCACTCTGATTCAATTATTTAAAATTGTAAGTGGGTTAAGTGATATATCAATATATTTAACAGTTTGTAAAGCAAAACTTTTTTTTTTGTACTCTGTTATCGATTTACTGGCTCTCTACGTTTCATCTCTCTCGGGTCCCCTTGTTGTTATTTGTTAACCATAGCACCTATAATTGTTGCTGTGATTAGGCACTGTACCTGCATATGAATTTGCATCAATATCGGGATCTGTAACTTGGTGAGTTTACCTCATAAAATACGCTCCCATTGACTTCACATGTACAACTCGAAAGTAGCATATCTTTGCCCCGGGTGCCTATCCTTGACCCAAATTTTGCAGATCACTTGATATTGGCATATATGTCTCGAAAGTTTGGTCTAAATTCCAGAGTGAGCGGTCGGGTCAGTTCTTAGTCGGGCCGAATGGATTATGATGACAATGGGAGAATTTGTGAAATGAGGAAAGTGGTAGCAGACGGGGAAAGCCCGAGAAAACCCATGCGCACGGTGTTTGTTCACCACAAAGCCCACATGGCACAAGCTGGGATCGAACCAAGGACCTCACACACTAGAGATAAGCGCTCTACCATTGAGCCACCACGCCCCGAACAGGGTCTTAATTGCTACTCAACCTTCCCAGTCACTTGGCCGTCTGAAACACCAACCACCCGACTATAACAGACGGAGTTGCTAGTCCTTGTGATTCAGGTGGTAACGTCGCGAACTTCTCATAGGCAATGAGTTGGACCCCATGGCCAACTATTCTGACTGAGGTTTTCCACGGTTTTCCCAGGGGAATGCTGTAATGAAGAAAGCGGACCTTAACAAAGGTTTTGCTAAACTCAGAATACTTCCTTGTATTACAATATCACAAAGTGTTGTTGATTTTAAATAGTATTATTATCCTAGTTGTAATGACAGTTGTGATTGCATTCTAACAATCTAAAATGCAATGGTTTTCATTGATATCTATAACCTAAGCTAGCCTATAATATTAACCATAACTACCTAACATTGCTCCATGTTTACATAAGTAAAGAGCTCTTAAAGTATCTCATTCGATATACATTTAATTATTCCTTCAATTGTTGACACGTACAGGTGATTTCATTCCCCTGTCCTGCCCTTTACATTTTCATGATGGAGTATACCTTTTCCACACAGCATTAGGTTTAGGAACACCAAAGATGAATTCAGTCACAGAAACCAGAACAAATAGGCGTCCCGAAAGCATTTTTCGGGATAGTTAATTATTTAATTCAAAACCGGAACTGTCCCGGAACACCTGGACGTCTGGCAACCGTAGGTTTATATGCCCTAAATTTATCATCTCTCTGATGGATGACGTTGCTCAATAAGCTTTAGGAAACAAGGAAGAGGTAATAGAAGCAGCCATATCCTTTGTCTAGGTACCATGCTCCCATTGTCCTTCTGAGAATAAAGCTCACTGTGGAAAATCTCAAACAGTATCAGAATTACTAGAACTCGAACTTGCTTTCCTTGTAAGATCAAACCGAAGTTCTGAACTGTAGTTTTATTGTTCATTTTACTATTTTGTACGGGAATTTGACAATAATTTTGAACGAAAACGCACATTGACATCAGGAGAAAAGATCTTTTATAATACAAGAATACTTCAGATATTTTTCTTACATATGGCCCCGTATCTTCGCCATTCGCATTACTTGTCACATTTATTAAGCAGTTTCTGCTACTTCCAGTTCGATTTAGGAAATAACTTCGCACTTTTTGCATTTGCTATGACATATATCTTTTTCCAGATAATATCCTGCTTCCTCTGGACACCGAGTGACCGTGTCCCTGTTAGGCCCATCTTTCCAGCATGTAATATGATCGCAAGTGCAATTGATGCTTTCTGTGTGATGTATAAAATGTTTCATCAGATTGTACAATAACGGAAATATGTTCTGCAAGAGTCTAGCAGTTATTTAGTATATGGTGTACCGTTTAGTTTTTTACCTTATATTTATAGACTAGATAGGCACCCTTTATACTAAGTCTGCCATCTCTGTTCCTCAGACATGTCACGGATTCTTAATTGTAATTGCCTGCCTGACCGATAATAATTTAAATACAAAGCTAACTTTTAGTTTTTATTTAACTCCCGCAGTACATATTTCAGTGACTGAACGAGAAATTTATATTTGCCTCCGAATTTTAGTTATTATGTAACAACAAAGAATGTGGCTATGTCAATTATGACATTCGATATTTAAATGTACTGTGTAGTACCTTTTGTGGACACTATATTATAGAATTGAGCTCTAAGTTAACCAGTATTTTTTTTTTCAGGGTCAGTACAACTACGATTTCCAGACATTCAGACTAGCGACATAATCAGACGAATTGTAAGGGTCTTAACAGATGCACGTGATTGGGATGGTTATAGAAGCAACTGCAATACTAAAGAACATCCTGTAGATGCAATACCTGATGTACAAGCCTAGATAATTCTTGTATACAAAAAAAGGGAAATATAGCTATGTTATTTTGCAGAACTTAATTTTATTTGTTTGTAATACAGTCCTTAAACCATAGTACTAACAGTGTATTGAACTTTCTATATGTGATGCCGAAAATGAAAAGGGACCATTTGTCGAAAAACAACATTTTACAGGAGACAAGAAATTTCGATATTATATTTTTTGCGTTTTATCTTATTTTTTTAAATAAAGAATATTTAAGTAATGTTTTCATTTCTGAGATATGAAGGATTTGTAAATAGGATGTAGTTTTGTATTTAGCAAAGTTTTTTTTTTCAAAACTCCTCTTTCCGTAAATTACAATCAAATTTGCATAATTGAGTCAAATTTTAAGCTATTTTTATAACTTTGGCGGCAAATTGTTAGGAATTCAGTTGCCAATATAAAACAGTTCATAAATCAAATTTGACAATTTCTGCAAATGGTCCCTTTTTATTTTCCGCATCACAATTATATGAGTTAACCAGTTCAAACATCGTCATTTCCGTTCCAAAAGTTGTCAAACGTCCCGAAACCTATATGCCTGTTGAAGCAGTAGGGAATATTTGAATTGTCACAAATGTAATATATACAGAGACACCGTGGCTCAGTAGTAGAGTGTTGGCGTAGCATTCGAGAGGTCATGGGTTCGATCCAAGCAGCCGATCATTTTGAGTTTTTTCTAGGGTTTCTTCTGAGTCACACAAGACAAATGCCGGGATGGCACCTTTAACTTATGCCCTGGTCGTCACCTTCCCGTATCCTTTCCCCTTCCATACCCGGGCTGAGCCTTACATGCCTAATGGCCACAAATAAAATAACATTAAATTCAACAAATGTAATATATATATATATATATATATATATATATTTACATCCGTTTACCATTATGGAATCCTTGACAGCCTGTATGTTTGTGGGACCCACCATTGATTATTATGTATAATTATATGTAAAAGTGTATATTAGACTTAGAAATTATCGTTATCAACGCTATTTACTTCGATTTTAGAAAATCCAATTTTTTACCCTCCCTATTCATGCAATAGTCAATGTGAATCCCCTTTACTCTTTTACCATTGCGAGACCCATATACGAATTTTTCATACTATCATTATGAAACCTTTCTATGTTCAGTCGTACCAACCTTTGTGCTTCATGTCAGTACTTCGAAACATGATGGTATCAGGAAGCGATAAATGAAAAATTGAGGGGTGTAAAAGCATTTTATAATTTTTTCCTGCATATTATTTTTCAAAATGTTATACCCAGCTACCGTGGCTCAGTGGTAGAGCATTGGCTTAGCAATGGGGAGAACGCGGGTTCAAACCCGGGTCCGGACATCCTGACTGAGGTTTTCCCTGGTTTCCCTCGGTCACACGAGGCAAATGCTGGGATGGTACGAGAGAATTACATGCAACATTCCTTTACATCAAGATATCATTAATGGTACCGGTAATCCAGTTGTGTAAAAATAAAGGAAAAATAATCAATTACCACTACTGGGAATGATTGCAGGATCCCCGATTCCGGACGAGTGATCTACAAGTAAGTCAACGAGGTCTTTATGTGAAGGAAACTAGCGTCTAATTCTTTCCTGTTACACAATTCCAGGAAAGCTTTCTCCATTAAAAAAGATTTTTGAATTAAAAGTCTCCACTTGTAGTCGATTCTCTTTACTTTCCACTCAGCTGAAGCAAAAAGGAATTCTCAAGTACACAGAACTTTTTCGTGGCTGTAGTAGCTTAATTGTAGAGCACTAGGCAGGCAACTGGGAGATCTGGGTTCAGCATTTGTAGCAGAAGAAATGTAATGTTTTGTAACAGAATTAAAACGCTTCAGCTTAGTTCGTGGAAACGTACTCAAGACACCCCATGCAGATACATCGTTGAATTTTTCTACATCCTTTTTTTTTTTTTAAAAAAAAGCTATATTCCGTGTTAGAAGTACCTTTCATGACCGCGAATTCTTCATTCAATTTCTTGATTTTTTTATTTACTACACATTCTTTGCGTTAGATTAGCTGAAATTATTTAAAGTTGGATCTGTTAAACTGAATTAGGAGATGTAGGATAGGTTACTCTGTTCTGTTCTTTCCATAATCTGGATTGCTTCCCAATTTTCTTTCATGGACTGAATAGACAATTTTGTCATAACTCAGTTACGTCCGAGAGATGACGTCCCTCGACGTTCAGTTTTCCGGTGCAGGGATGGGGAAGGTAGAATCTAGTGCATTGGAGTACCACCCCGGTATTCATATTGTAAGTCTGATGAAAACTCTGCAACCCTTCAGTGAGGGTAGCCGGGAGCGGGCTCGAATTCGCGTGCCACCCCATTACCTATCGGA
Source organism: Lepisma saccharinum (assembly GCA_022664845.1). NCBI lineage: Eukaryota > Metazoa > Arthropoda > Insecta > Zygentoma > Lepismatidae > Lepisma > Lepisma saccharinum. The sequence continues at coordinate 12,389 of JAGDQP010058630.1, forward strand.
AATCCGCGACATTCCTAGTTGCCACGGGGCTGTGTGCTTCACGCCTGTTGATGCGAAAACAATATGCTTTGAAAAAGTTGTAAACCTTCAGAAAGCAATCTATAAAACGCAAAATGTCAATTTTCAACCCGGAC
>JAGDQP010058632.1:0-12521 GCA_022664845.1 Lepisma saccharinum
ATACTATGATTCCATTACTAATATCATTAATACCATTACCAATTCCTTTAGACAACTACGAGAAGGGGAACAGAATGATTTACTTTCCAAATTACTTGATGAAGTAGGCATTACACAAACTATGGTTGATGATATGGAACATTATCAAAATGATCCTCAAATTGAACCTAGGGAAAAGGGCGATGAAGGTCATATGTTCTTCAACTTTCGCTATAATGCAAGACGTAATCAATTTTATCTGAGGTATCGTCGCCAACGTAACAAGGAATATGTAATAGGAATGACTCCTGGGTTGCAAAACATATTAGGATACACGATGGATTCTCATATACAAAAACTAGCCATTCATCATTTTCCATCTGCTGAGGAGAAGGATCCTCTGTTTAAAACAGTTTCTGGAAAGTTTATTACCAATCTTGAACATACTATTCCTTCTGAAATTAATGTTTGTCTTGATCTTGTTAAGGATCATCCTATGATAGGAAAACTCCTTCGTAAAATCAGTGTTCATGAGTACCAGTAAGGAAAACTAAAATCTATTGTACTTGATTGACCTCACTATGTTAAAGTAGAAAAGAAATATTTCGATACTCTCCATGTAGACTTAAAAGACGAACACGGTGAAAACTTAGCATTCCAGTTTGGGACTTCAAGCATTACACTTCATTTTAAACGGAAACCAATATGATTTCGGAAATTACAGAGGATAGTTTCTACATTACCCTCGCTTCTAATGCAAGTACTCAAACATATAGTATTAATAAACCATCTCATTTCTTCAACACCTTAAATCATCGTGTTCATTTGAATGATCCATCATGGGTGGTAGGCCTCAGTGAAATCCATATTCCTCTAACATGCTATAATGTACTCGATGGACAAAATATCATATGGTATGATTTACGCGATGGGGAAAAGGTGAAAAATAAGATTACACCAGGATATTATTCCACAATTCCTCAATAACAGGATGAACTTAATAAAATTACACCTACCATAGGCTTTGAGCACTTAAACACCATCCAGGTGAAAACAGATGAAATAATTTCATCCTTGTACCTTTCTCCTATGCTTGCATTACAGTTAGGTTTAGAACCCAACCTTGATTTGATCAAAATAAAACAAGCACAAAAACAACCTTACTTGGATATTGGATACCCTCAACAAGTATTTGTATATACTGATATTTTTCAGCCCCAATATGTAGGCGATACTAAAGCACCATTACTACGCATTGTCGCGATGGCCGATACGAATCATGGTAAAGTACAAACCATTACCTTTCAAAACGTGCATTATCTCCCGCTAGCCAAATTAAGTTTTGATAACATTGAAACACTACTAAAGGACCATGCAGGGCGAGATTTGCCATTTGCATCCGGGACATTGACCGTAACACTTCATTTTATGCGTCTCTCAAAATGAAAGTACGACATCAAGGACGCGGTTTACCCTATTTCGCAGGACCTGCTTATCAACGGGGTCATGGAATAGGAAGTTTATTTCGAGTTCTTTTCCGTTATGCTATGCCATTTATTAAACAAGGAGCTAAAGCACTAGGGCGTCAGGCATTACACACAGGAATACAAGTTGTAGGGGATTTATTGGAAAATCGTCCAATTAAAGAATTAGTCAAAGCCAGAGTTCGACAAGCAGGCACAACCATAAAGACAAATACTGAAAATAAAATAAATCAGTTGCTTGCTGGTAGTGGTAGGAGGAGGGCACGCAAACGAAGAGCTCGTGTACGTATTGGACCACCTATGAAACGTCGTAAACGTTGTGGTAAACCAAGGGATATCTTTAGCTAGGAAAAATGTCATTCCTCACACCTGGTAGTAAAGAGTGCTGTACCAATGAATTTGATTTGGTTTCAGTACCCATGACTCAAACAGCCATTGAGTCTTCGCGTATGGTTGAATATCGACCCATTTCCACCCTCACATCCGAAGGCCCCATTGAATTTGTCATTCCTGGAGACACTGCGGAATATATTCATCCTGCGCATATCTATCTTTATGTGAAATGTAAAGTAGTCACTGCAAATGGAGGTAATCTACAAGCACCACAAGCAGGACCGTCTGCCGTTGCAGGCGATATTGTTGCGCCCGTCAGTCAAATTGATATTTCCTTAAATGATAAATTAATTTCATCTTCCAATGGAACCTATCCTTATAGTGTGTATTTGGAAACATTACTCAATTATTCAGAGGATGCTGCAAATACTCATTTAACTACTGCACTATGGCACAAAGATACTGCAGGGCAATTTAATACTTTAGGTAATGCAAACACAGGATTTCAAAAGCGTGGTGCTTTTGTTGTTGGAAGCTCCCCGTTTGAAATGTATGGTAGACTCTTCACAGACATTGCTGGAATCGAACGCATTCTTCAAAATAAAGTACCTCTTCGTATTAAAATATATCGTAGTAAAGATTCTTTCTGCTTATTGGCCGCTCAAAATGCTGATTTTAAAGTCGAGTTGGAAAAAGCTGTATTATATGTACGTCGTATGGATATCTCTGCTGATTTAGCTCTTCAGTTGAATACTTACATGCTTCGAGATACTGCAAAATTCCCTTTGACACGCGTAGAAACTCGTGTTCATACCATTCCCCAAGGCGTAACGTCGCACAATCTTGACAATATATACCTGGGTAACGTACCAAAAGGACTTGTGACTGGCTTTCTTTCAAATAATGCATTCAATGGGAATTACCATGAGAATCCCTTTCAATTCCAACACTTTAATATTAATAATCTTCAAGTTCAAGTTGGATCAAAATTTTACCCTCCCAGTCCATTAACACCAGATTTTGCAAACAATTTGTTCGTACCTTGCTACCAGACCCTGTTCTCCGGCACTGGTATATTCCACCAAAATACAGAACATACCATTACTTTCAATGATTATCCTAGAGGCTATACTATTTTCGCATTCATTCTTTCCCCCACCAATACTTTGGATGATAGTACATGGGACGTAATCAAAGAATCTCCCGTCAATATCAAAATATAATTTAGTCAAGCTCTGGAGGATTCCATCACTTGTATTGTCTATGCGCAATTTGATTCACTTCTTCAAATCGACAAAGACAGAAATGTATATACAGATAGTGCGATCTAAGAGTCCATCAAATCTATTGCCTCTATGTTATGCTAGTATAGTTCAAAAGGGGATGTAATCAACTCTTTAGTGTTATTTCCTGTTTGGACGAGGATGAGGACACTCCTACACTTTTCGGCGTTTGAGTATGGAAATGGAGACCAGCAAGACCTTGTTCTCAAGGAGCTGGCCCTTGTCAACTTGGAACTGGAAACTTCACAGTCCTGGATTTTCCTGCCACCCTACCCTTTCGAAGAACATACATTAGCATTGAAATTTGGAAATCAATACATCAGCCGTCATTCCTATGGACTACGTTGGGACGACGGAGATGTTCCCTACATGGATCTTAAAAAAGTATTAACCACCTACACTGAAGGTAGTGGGACATTGTACACCTTTGGGAAAGCACGGCAGAAATTCCTTGAAGAGATCCTGCAAAGAACTGTAATAAACTTACAAGAACTGAGATGTCCAAAGTATAGTAATTTATCTTTTCCTACAAAATCCTGTGTGCATCCACTTCATCAGTTCCGGAAGTATCGCTGCGCCTTAAGAGAAGCAAAGTGCTACGCTCAATTTATAAAGTATAGTGACTTGAGTCTGCATATCTTACCTAGAAGACAACCAACTCCCATTACCGAGCCTGATGTGGACTGATGATCTACTGCAGTTTGTTCTCAAAGACTGTAAAACTGCCAGTGTAGTGACGCGGATCTACGCCATTGATACCTTACCTGTACAAGTAAAACATCCTGCAGCACTCATCGTGAACCTGAGTCCGTCTACCACTGGAGGATCCCATTGGATAGCCATCCACATTGATGAACATGGTCGAGGATTTTACTTTGATAGTCTCGGAAGAAAAGTACCAAAACTAATCATGAAATTCTTACCACGAAATTGTAAATATTTTAAAATGAACAGAATTCAGTATCAGGATGATCAGTCACTCAATTGTGGTTTATTTTGCATTGTATTTATTTATTTTAAAGTCAGAAATCTAAATATTTTAAAGTCATTCAATACTAAAAATCTGAAAAAGAATGATCATCTTGTACTTAAACTTGTAAGAAAAATAAAACAGCAGAAGCAAACTTGTAAATAGATAATGTAGTAGAGTAGATTTAGAAAAAAAAATTTTCTTGCATGAAAGATGCATTGAGTTTTCATTTCAATAAATAAAAAAAACACCCAAGGTATCTTATAGTATACTATTTATTATTATATGGTATTACAATCCAAAGCATTACAATGAAATGGTCGAAATGGCTTCGACGACATTTGAATGTTGGAGTTTCAACCAATACTGAAGTTGGACAACGTTGCGTAATGCGCAACCACACATCTCAATGGAATTATGGTAAGTACATGCTTTTATACTCACATTGAAATTCAATGCGTTCAGAGCAGTACATCCTTGATCAGTTACATCTTTGACAATATTCAATTGAAATATCTTCTTGATCCAGTCAACTTTTTCTGTACCTTTACAATAAAATATAGCTTCAGGTTCACACATTACATGCATCATTTTACGTAAATCAGCAACACTGTATCCATTAGAACTATCCCACTTTAGTCCGTGAAAGTTTTGAGTTAACCACTCGACCTGTTTTTGATAACCAAGAGGTAATTCTGTAATTTCACAGGGAAGATTAACCGTACAGTGAAATAGCATGCTGGCATCACAAGCCATCAGACAAAATTCTCTAATAATAAATTCATGACTGTATATTTTAAAACCTTGCATATCAATGATGTGCTGGTTGGAACAACCACTTACACTTTGATCAGCAGTAACAAACTGCTGTTCGATAATTGTGGGAATAAATTGAGCTACAAATTCTCTATCTTTCATTAAAGTAATACATTTCTTAAAAAAATTATTTTTACTAATACTCACATGACCTTGGCGTTGAAACACCTCATAATATTCATGAAACACTTCAGGATGATTAATATGATTCATTAAATGTTTTGAAATCACTGAACCTGTGTTCCACACATACATACACTCATGAGCCGCTTTAAGGTTACACCCATTACATAAAATTGGATTGTCCATTAAATATGTTCTAAATGTTTGTAGTACACAAGCGTCCATAATAAATACACCATCACAAAATGTACAACGCGCCATCTTCCTCCTACTTGAAGCGTAGATTCCTCCGGTATCTGTATCCTACCTCCCGGTCCTTCTCCAGCAACTCGTCCAGCAACTCCCACACTTTCCGCTTCAAAATTGTACGTACACCATACTCAAATTTAATGATTAAATGTCCAGTGCCTGGATGAGAATTCAGAAACTCGTTGAAAATCTCACTTAGATTTCCAGGATGTAACATTATACTCCATGCTGTATCTACCAAAAACTGTTCACGCTCACCATCAGTTAAGTTCCAGCTTACACATTCATGGTTCATCTGGTTCCCCATATCAAAAAAAACAGCCATTACAAATTAAAGCTTCGTCTTCAGGCATCCATGAAGTAATTGCTTTATGTATACAACGCTCGTCAATCCAGTTTTTCTTACACCCACACTTGGGGCCCTCCTCCAAGATTTCATCAACTTCTTGCAAGTCACCAGCGATAGCTTCAAGACTAGGACTGCGGGCAACAGGAGCCTCGGACGCCGCCAACAACTCAGCTGCACTCTCGGCTTCCCGTAAATACTTCTCGGGAACCGAAATCTTCTCCCACGTTCTTGACACTGCCATGACTAACAACAGACTATTTATTAACAAGATTAAACAATGTCTCACATCACAATAGCGATGCTCGCTAAACTTAAAACCCTCTGACAACTGTCATAATTTATTGCGTTTCAAACAATAGCCCCATTGTGGACTAAATAACGTCGTAGAACGAAACATAGGGGGAAAAGACAGCTGAAAATATCTCCGTAAGATTAACCAATAGAAAGATTATCCCCCCCCTCCTCTACTCGCATTGATCGAAAGACAACTGGAATGGGCCCGAAGACATGGCAAAATGATTGTGTTACACGACAATGCGCCGTCTCACACAGCAAAACCCGTGAAAGACACATTGAAATCGCTTGGATGGGACATCCTTCCGGACCTGCCGTACTCCCCAGAACTGGCGCCATCTGACTATCACCTCTGCGCTCGCATAGCAGCACTTCAGCAATTTCGAAGACGTTGGAAAATGACTCGACGAATGATTTGCGGCAAAAGACAAGCAGTTTTTCTGGCATGGTACGCATCAATTACCTGAAAGATAGGCGAAATGTGTAGAAGCCGATGTTCAATATTTTGAATAAAACAAAATAAATTTCCCTTGAAAATTACGTGTTTTCTTTACCACAAAAACCGGTGGTGAGACGCACTTCTATGAGTCAGCACATTAGCAGAGTGATGATAAAACAAACCGATGTTTCACATACACATTTACAAGCCAAAAATTGCGATTGTGTTTTTATCTGAATACTACATACAGAGTAATTGTCACAAATTACGCTTGCTAAAAAAAAATTCCATTAAAAATATTAAAAAGAATAATTATTAAAATTGCTTGATAACAGCATGGCGGTTACATACGTCCAACGGTAACAAATATGAAATCTAGAATTTTTTATTCGTTTGGCAACCCTGACAAACTACGGTGTTTGGAGTGCTTGGTGTGCCTGTAAGACCTGTCCAGGTATCTAATGAACATGTATGTCAAATATAGTGTAAATCAATACAGTTTCTATAAGATATTTTAAACTAGGATGGCAACATTTACAACTGGAGTGATTGAGGTCGGGGACGACCAAAACTTTCCTCTATTGTATTGAATGATGTTTAGGCTAAGTTTGGAGCAGATACGTTATGGAAAAATATTTTTAAATAATTTTTTAAAAGCTGGAAACACTGAGAGCTGGGCAACTCACATGTACCAAAAAAATATGTGAAATCTAAAGTTTAATTTATGTTGTATTTCTTCTTAATTACGTATGAAAAAGTAATTCTTGCTTAAAGAGACGTTAGAAGTATTACAAATTGCTGCCTTGAAAAAAAAACTAAATTTAGATAAAAGAAGTCTCATTTTTTTTTAAACAAACGGACGTTTTAGAAAAAAAAATATTTTTTTTCTATTTACAACACTAGGTATACGTAATACTGATTATAAATTCTAAAAATGCGTTCCTGTAAATTCAAGAAGTGGATCAAGTAAGTTCTTTTCGTGTTGTCTTCAATTTATTTCAATTGCTACTGAAACTTATCGTTTTAAAATATTTATTTCCAATCACGAGCATGGTGTGAAAGGGTGTAATCTTAAAGCTTTTTTGCATGAATGGATTTGCTATTGCAAGGACTTGAGTAGCTATATAATCTAAAAATTCAAACTAAACGACTAGCAAATTCGACATCTTTTCAAGTTTCACGCGGATCTGTGTTGGTTCTAAATCTGATCCTGAGATATTTTTTAAATGTTTTTTCAAGGAATTATTCAAAGAGTAATTAATCACTGAAGGAAAAGTGTATATAGACAGTTAATTCTGAACAAAGAATAATAACAGCAGGTAATCCTGGTAAAATTTCTTGGGATTGACTGTTCCCTGCGGTGAACGTTGGGATGTCAAGGACTTGGTCAATGAATTTCCATAGTTCTTTACAGAAGATTAGTCATAGCTTAGAAACGTCATTGCTCAGACTTCTGGCCCATATTTCCCAAAACAGGAAACTCAGGCCATAATTACCTAATTTAGTTACTTAACATTAAAGAAATCTTTGAATTCTTTAAAACAACAAGATAAGTACCTAACACTATGAAAGTGAACCAATATTTGGATTGAATGAACAGTTTCCGTGTCTGGTTTTAGACGTTCTCGCTTATATCGAAGAAATGAGGAAAAGAATCTTGCTGAAATTAATTTTGTTCTAGACAAATTTGTAAAGCTGTTCTTCTCAAATTTTTTATGAAATTGTATGGTACTAGTAAGTATTTTATCCAAAACCTTCTGACAAATTTTGCCCGTTCATTCGAGTTCTGTCACATAGAGCAGTTAAAAATATAGAAGTTTTCCGTGTCATCTCGCGATTATTTGCTGAACTAAACTATATTTCTATAATAACACGTATTTCGTAATTTCACTGACAAAGGACGATATAAGCTGCTTGGAATCTGTGAAAAGCTGGTTTTCACAAATTTGCATCTGAGTTACCAAAATATTATCTTGTTCATTCTTTGCGCGGAGAATAGAATACAGTTTGTCTATCTAAGGATTTTAGCTGTCTATTACTCAGATCGCAAAAGAGTCGGAGAAAGCATACGGGAGAAGTCGCCCAAGGCCTAATTTAAGGGTATCATCACGGCATTTACCTGGTACGAAAAAGGAAAAACTGATAAAGCATTACTAATTTGACCGTTGATATCGAACCCTCCAGAATGCGAAGAGAACGCTCTACCAGCTGAGCTATGACCACTAGTTTGAGACAACTGGTTAAGGATATCCTTCAGTCAATCCAGATCCTACAGTACAAGAAGATTTTGAAATCACTTGAGAACTGCAGTGACTGGAACTGTAAACTATAAATATATCAAATTATTGGAGCTAATAAAATTTTAGCAAGCATTCACACACACACAAAGAAATTGTATCCAGTGATCAAACGCGAATGTTGATAGATGGCAATTAATGACATGAAAGATAAAACAAGTTCGTAATTCATAAGGTGGATTAAATATTCTCTGTTAGAAATATAATTTATTTTATAAACGTTAGTAAAGTATATACAAGACACTATGAACTATAACTATCTTCTCTTTGAGGTATTAATCATTTAAAATAAAATGTATCTATTCTACATAACTTTGAGTTAATATTCTAATACATAAGTTAATAGCTTTTATCGTACTTCGTGTAATATTTCATTCTGGGCTAGACTTTTACGAGAAATACGTTTCTGAAGTCAGTTTTGCCGTAAATGTAATATTGTGAGAGAAAAGGATATGTGACAATACCATGGGTTAACATTACAATAGCCTAGAAACACCCATTTCTTCTCGAAATAACGACGGAAATGACACAAAATGTATACAAATGCTTCCTGAGTATAGTGTTCTATTGATATGGATTTGCACGCTTTCGGGTTTCATTTCCGTCGTTATTTCAAGGCAAAATAGGTGTTTCCAGGCTATTGTATCATTAGCGCAAGCTAGAGTTATATACTCTTGCCTCTCACACTATTACACTTACGGCAAAACTGATTTCAGAAACGTATTTCTCGTAACATTCTAGCCCAAAATGACATATTATACACACCCTTTCCTATTTAAGAAAATCAATCGTGATTCAATATGGCGGACTTCAAGATGGCCGCCATGAAGAATATACTCTTCACAAGGACGGGCCTTCCACCCAGCACCCATTACTGTGTATTTGCTTTCCATTTGTTTCAGCAATTTAAATATATATATTGCTATATCGACACTTTAATATCTCTCTCCACAGACAAGAATCTGATTATTGTATCATCAATTTCTCTTCAACCAATGGCCAATGGGACCTAATATTTTACACACAAACACAGTCTTTTATGCTGATTTTAAATGTATATATCTCTTCCAGATTTGAGTGTCCACTTCAAATAATGTTACTTGTTAGTGGAGATGAAAAAAAGACATCTACCCGTCACACACAGGAAAGATAACATATAGAATATATTTGTGATTTGTTTCTCTTGGAAAAACATTATTATTTATCAGAACTGCATCAGCTACTTGGATCTGTGGAAAGCCAATCTGGGTACCCAACACCAACTGTCATGGATTAATCTTAAGCAACACAAGTGAGAAGATTTAGAGCAGAGTTGCGGACTGTTTGAAGATACTTTTACCATCTGTATTTTGAACGAGCTGTATGTACGTATTTAATTCTTACCTCACTGATAACACAGGTCAACAATGAAAAAAAAATCTCTTCATTGTAGGTGTTCTGACTGTATTTTGGTGTGCTGAAGTTGAAAATGACATATAAAAAGTCGCATCGCGTACCATTTTACCACAAATTACAACACTATAGTGTCGCAGTACAGACTTGTAGCCCACAAACCATCAAGGAAATCAAGCAACGTAGAACACAAATATGAAATAGTGGGAAAGGGCTATGGAATTATCAACTTGGCCGCCATGTTGAAATGTGCAATATTAAACGGAAGCCATTATTTTAATGGTAAGTAAGTCGTGTGGTATATCAATCAGGACAAGAATGTTCCCAGAAAGTCATGACCGGTATTACACAGACCAATCTGTAACGGTATCGGAGCTATCTTCACTGAAAATTTGCATAATGTGTGTTTTTTTTGTTGTTTTTCTTAATCGAACAGCGTTATAACTGCAAGACCGTAACAATTAAGTCAATTCTAACACACGGATTTCTGCGAACATTCTAGCATTGTTTGATATGTCACACGACCCACTTGCCATTTGAAAAGAAATGATCCCCATCCAAAATGACGGAATTCAAAATGGCGATCACTTTGATCATCTACATCAGAATGTAGCCCTTGCTCACCATTATACATTTGTATAATACCATAGTTCATTTCCTTGACGGTTTGTGAACTATAAGGCTGTAATGTGACTTTTGACTCACTCTGTAGCTACAAATATCAATATCGGTTTTGACAAAATGTTGGGTGATGGCAATAAACGATGGCCATTTTTGAACTCAGCGCCGCAAAAATAATATATATTGTACTCATTTTCAAAAAGATTTTCTGACCCTTATATTTGTTGACCAGTGCTCACAGTACTTCTTACAGTGCTCAAAAACTAACTACAGAACAGAGAATGGAGACTTTTAAGGAATCATTAAGAGGTAACTGTCCAAAATTTAAATAAAATATGTTAGTTCATGCAGTGGGATAAAAGTTTCCTTACAGAGACCATTTTCAATACTTAATAATTTCTGAAGTTAAGGGAAGCCATACAACCTAATGTGTGAAATCCGTTTTAATTATTCAAATGAACAATTCCGAAAATTTCACAGATATGTATGAAAATAATAAGAATAAACTTTCTAAAGAAATACTTTTCTTAAACAATTCGTACTAAAAAGTAAAAAATAATTTTGGTTATTTATGACTAAAGAGAAAAGCATGGGACGCGCTCTCATATACAGTCACTTCATACATTCTTGAATTGGCACGACCCATGCTTTTCTTTTTAGTCATGAATAACATTTTTTTTTTTTGTACATTTTAGTACGAATGGTTTAAAGAAAGTATGTCTTTAAAAAGTTTTTTTTTTTATTATGTTTTCGACTTATTTCGATTTTCGGATATTTCTTCTCAAGTCAATGTTTTGTTATCCAAATTCTAATGTTCTGCAACCAGTGAAACGCAACGTCGCTGCAGGCTAGTATTTACTATAGGATAAAGAAGTCCATATTCAAAAAGTGTTCAAATACGAGGCTTTTAAAATATAGAAATATATGAAAGTGACAATAGAATATTGTATTGTCACCCGATTTATGTCACAGTGACAAATTTCACCATTGTATGACGTCGGAAAATGAGTTAAATTAACGTTGTAAGATCTGAAGATACCACGAACCATTGTGAACTAAAGAAAAGTCTGTAAAACTGCAAAAAGAAAAATCAACGTCACCACTCCAGCATAATAAACTTTAAGGAGCATTTGTGCAAATGTCGAAATACTGTACATTTCAAACATATTTTATTATTTTATTTAATTTAATACATTCTCTTTATAAAATGATTGTTACCACTGGCAAACTCTGATAGAAATTGTAAAAAAAAAAAAAAAAAAAACTCCGTTTGCATTTCTTAAACCAAATATTGATGACAAAAACTGAATAATATGGAAATTAAAAATTGTTTTCGTGTTTAACAAATACGTTTCGGTAACGGTTGATTTATTGTAACTTAAAGATTTTTGATAAATATTTTCTTAAAAAAAAAAAAAAAATGTTCATAAACTTACGCCAATTATACAGGCACTGAACTTGTCTTGCATAGCGACTTATTTGCAAAATTAGCCAGAAATAAGAGATTTTCCTTGGGACGACCCTCAATTCAACAACACATAATGGGGGGTCAATCCCGCTAACATCTGTCCCGAATTTTTGTTGAGAAAATAAATTTTAACATAAAATTAGCTACGGTTTAAAATAAGTTAATTAAAACTCTTAATAAAATACAGTGATTTTCACATTCTCTACGTTGATAGTTCACTTGCAATATATATGACGCCATCCTAGTGTTTTGGAAATTTGGAACATATTTACGTTTGTATAGATGTTCTCGGGATATCAGCCAGGTGAAGTCCGACGATAGAGCCGACGTTTCAAGAACAGACATTGTTCTCATCTTCAGGGCAAGTGTGTTCTGTTTGTTCTTGAAACAATGTCTGTTCTTGAAACGTCGGCTCTATCGTCGG
>JAGDQP010058633.1:0-12521 GCA_022664845.1 Lepisma saccharinum
CTGAGCGTCATTGCCCGACAGTACCATTTTAAGATTTTAGTTTTTCACTCGGAGACAACACCGATTCTTTGCTCTATAACAACTTCAAAATGAAGAGCAGGTACCATCATTACTCATAAAAAATATTCAACACTATAAATCATTATTTCATTCCATTTACCTAGCAATCTTTCATCTCCCAATTTTACATTAATTTCAGTGAAAATCTATTTTTTATGCTGCCCTACGCCCATAAGACCTACTAATAGCGCCTTCACTCTGCTGACTGCTACTATCGGGCTCTAGGTGTCAGCCCGGTTACAGTCACAGTGAAGGCATAAGAACTGCTGAGGAGAGGTGACCGCCATTACCCTCTGAGCGCTATTTCGCCACTTTCCCCTAACACCTACAGCTACTCATCATATGGCATCATGCTGCCTGTCGCTGTGATTTTAAACGGATATCAGTGAAGATTCCATCGTTGCGTTGTGATAGGAGGCAGTGAAGAATGTATGTTGGTATTGTACATTTCGGCCATTCATTTCCGAACAACGTGGTGTGAGTTTCTCAAAGCCATCTGACAGCAGTATGCAATTACGATTTATTGTCCGATTGACGCCGTTATATGGACAACAATAGTAATGCATAAGCTCTCATCCTTGGTTTCTATTCTTCTTCTACACAGCAAGAGTATCAATTGACAGAACGCACTCTGATGACGCTGTAAAGACTGACTATAGACCAAATAAATAATATATTTGTTATTTGGGTGGTAGTTGCAATAATTAAGCTACCCGAGTTTTTCATTTATTAGCCTTAATTATTATTGTATTGGTGAATCCCGTGTTAGCTAGTACTGTTCCGTATCAATTCTTGCAACAGATTTATAAGCTACAGGCAATATATAACGAGGCAGATGATATTTCACAGTAATTATTTCACTAACCTTATAAGTATTGTCGGCAGTTGTTTAGCAATTTATCCCATTGTGATAATAGCCGCAGAATGCCATGCTCCTACAAAATCTTTCGGCTACTGTTTGAACCGAAAGCGCACGCACTCCTTGACTTCATCGTCCGTTTGAAACCGTAGTCCCGGCAGTGTATTGTTGAGGTCACCAAAGATGTGGAAGTCACATGGGAACATGTAAGGTGCAGGTGCCTTTTTTTTTAAAAAAAAAATCTTGTGAACCCGGAACGACACCGACATTTTCATTTAACCTAGTGAAGAAACAGAAGGACGTGGATGGAAACGCTGGGTACAGCAGATCAATGCGTGAAAAATTTTGTTGGCACGAAAGGAAATTCCTGGCGTGAAGTTATTTGAAGCTTTGCTGATGTGCATTTACGGTGAAAACCGGCAGAGAAATGTGTGGTTTACTCACATATTATGAGTTTGTATGCAGCGTCCCGGCAAAGTGACATCTGTGATCCGCCCGATCCCGTGTTCCAGTTTTCTACGAATCAAGTTTGAACTGAATTATTACGGTAGGACAGTTGTGTGGCACGCAGACACACATTTGTGTGTGATTCTGTTCAGTAATTCTAGTTACATGTCTCCATCCTGGTAAGTGAAGCATTCATTTATTATCAGCACCAACCTGTGTAGGACAAGCGCACCGAATAATTTTGCACTACACTCCAAGAAACTAGAAGAATTCAGTATTACAGGGATTGAATACAGCTTTGCGTTGCAACATAAGTAACAAGAAAATTCTACAACACAGTAATCTGAAACAGTCATTAAAGTATAGATTAATCCCATAAACAGCTATAAATTTATTGCTTCGTAATTTTGCTTATCGCATTCTTCAAAAAGAAAAGAGTAGCTTTATGTTGCTTTAGTATTTTTTGTGTAGAAACATTTGCCACTGGTAGGGGTGGTATGTACAAATCGCTGAAGTTCAACAATGTTCTTAGTTATGTCGCTTAGCAACGAAGGAAGAAAAATACATCATCTTCTTCTTCTATCGAAAAATGAACAAATTTGACTTCATGTTTGGTAATTAAGCAGTGACTTTATAGAACATTTTCTGGTAGTTCGTTTCCGAAGCATCGTTGCTACCTTATACGAAATGTCACTGTATAAAAACTAAGTAAGGGTACGAAGCACTTCAAATTGTTATTGTTCCGTATGTTTTTGAATATCATGTCATTCTACTTCGGAAAGTTTTGTCTCTTGTAATTAATCTTTAAAAAGACTGCTAGGCTGATCGTATGTGATATTTAACTAACTTCTTTGATCACATCAAGAAAATAACATAAGGAGGAAATCAGATTTTTGTAGCGTAAAAACGAAAACACCTTCAATTTATTTAACGTCCCATAAGTGAACTGTTAATTGCATGTGTTTGGAAACGCATCTCATTGCTGTCATTTAGTGGTCAATTGCTAAGTTATTTTCATCGATACATATTCAGAATAGTCAGGTCACTGATAGAATCTCAACAAAGACTTACCATTTTAGTAGTGACATAATCCAAACGTGTTCAAGACGTAACTTATTTCTGTTCCTCGAATGCTTGATAACGTAGGCTGTGGCTACAGGCAGATCAGGTCTTATTAGACATTCCACCACAGAATATATATCGAAAATTTCATATGTGTGCAAGAAATACTTACTCATCAGAATTCAGGAAATTTCACCAGTATGTTGTACTGTGACTACAGGAAAGTCCGGTAGCTGAGATCTTATTGTCCATAAACTATTTTGTTGCTATTTTACATAGGAGAATTATTCAGAATAAACTGAAAAATCGTTGTGAGAGGATATTATTTAGTCTTAGAGTTTCATTATAGTAACAAAATCGTTATTGGAATTGATACAATGTGTTTCCAAATATAGGCTGAAGCTGAAACAATAATGTGACGATAAACAATTTGCTTCTTCTACATTTTTATCAATCTTGCGTGTCGTATTTTAGTTGTTTTGAGGTTACGCACATACGAAAACGTGAATAATCATCACAGATCATTATTTTAATGTCATTATATTTCCTTTGACGTATGAATAAGTAGTATACTCAGGCGTCTTAAAGAGATTTAAAATTCAAAGAAAAGTTAGAATATTTTATTAAAGAGCGCTCAGTTTGCTTTCCCATTTTTTGTCCCAATACCTTTCAATACCAATACTAGTAACAAATGTAATTTCATACATTATGACAAGTGACGATTATTTTATTTTATATATTAGGTTAGTAAGGTACAATATATCCACAATATTTGTTATTTTTTATATGATTTTGTGTTTTGTAATGTAAATGTTGTTTTCATATTGTTGGTAATCCTTGTAGTTTATCAAACTCAAATTTGAATGTATTGACTAACTGGAAAATGATATGTTTGATGACTTACATTCTGTTATACGGAAAAGACAACAAGTGTAGTCTTGAGAAACACTGCTGTACGAATGAAAGTCTTGATAAAGACTGTTGAGTGAGAAAAAGCCTTGAAGCCCTGACAAAGACTATTTTATATTTGAATAACAGTCAGGAAAGCCTTGAGATAGACTATTGATCATTAACATTAATCCTGCATCATAATCATTATTGTAATTTTGATAAATATAATTGAGGTACCATTCTGTATAAATTTTAGGCATCTCATCAAACATTCAGATATCAGATAAAACATTACATTCCTTCTTCAAAGATAGTAAAATACAACATATTAGCGCACCCGTATAAACGTCAGTGAATAAGGGAAGATATAAGGTTTGTCCTGTCTGTCTGTCTGCCACACTAGATCTCAGCAACAACAATTCCGACAGAGTTGAGCCATAAACCGTTGGTTTCGTCATGGTCTGAAAAGGTGGGGGAAATGATCAAAATACAGCACATTAGTAATATTGTCTTGTATTGCAATTCATAATCACAATTTTGTTGATGATGATAATATTCTTAGATCAGATAAAAAACATCGATCATTTTTTGATCACTTCTCATTAATCTATGTAGTTTGAGGTATACTAAAGCTCCAATAATTTCAATCAATTGTACCTTTAGTGGTTACCGTAGACAACATTTTGCATAATAAATCTTATTTAATATAGTTGACAGAATCGATCATTTTATCATGTACTGACATCAGTGATCAATTTCTTAAGAATCTATTTTCATATCGTGTCATAAATTCCAGATCTTATCTCTTTACGTGGGGAAACGGAAAATTATTATTTTGTACCTCTCCACATTTATCGGTATCACTACCTCTAAGGTATCGGTATCTCTATCAGTATCACGTATCTCACTAAGAACCTGCAGCCTTGTAATTCTGCCAGAAACCACCGTTATAACCAAATCTGAACTATAGTGAGGGTGGCTCAGCACTTCCCACTTGAACTGCTGCAAACATTGCTTTGTTGCTTTGGCTGTGTGTGCTCTAAGGTTATTGTGCAAGAAAATGGCCCCACGACCAAGTTTACTAGGACGTTCGGATTTGATTGGGTTCTTGAGCTTCGTTAATGTTCACAATACTGCTAAACATTGACTGTAACTCCATGCTCCAGGAATTAGAAGAGGAGCACCCCCTTGCTATCTAAGAAGAAATAAAGCATTACCTTACCGGCATTAGTGGGCATAGCCGCCGCTCGACTAACATAGTTTTCACATTTGTTCATGATACGTACGCCATCTAGCGAGAGAAACACCTAGTAAACGTGTTCCTCACACCAGTACCTTAATTTCATTCCTGACTCTGATTTTCTCAATACCATAGTACTCGTGAATTATCCTCTGCCTCGTTATTTATTGACTATACCTAATAGTAACTGATACTACAAAAATGAATATCATACTTCTTAACTGATTAAATGAGTGACAAACAAGATAGTAATTGGTTTATAACTTTTCGTTTTCTTTTAAATAATTAAAAAGACACCTGATGAGTTCATAGTATTACTAGATATCTTTAAAAAGTAGTTTTATAAACAGAGAAGTTTGCATGGAGATCCATTGTCAGTGCAGAATTAAATTATTTTCTAGACATGACAAACATTCATCATCCTCTATTTTCACATCCAATTTTAATAATTAAATTTCAAATATAAAATTTGGGGGGAGGAATTCAGTATTTGTTAATTTGAATTGTATTTAAGGCCTTTAGGCAACTTTAAATCAGGTCGAATGCATGATGATAGACAAACTGGTCGAACAATGAAAGTGGGACGAGAAGAACGAAATCCGATAAAACCCACGCTCACGGTGGTGTCCACCACAAAGTACGGACCAGTCTGGGACCCACGCACCAGAGGTGAGCGCTCTACCACTGAGCCACAGCGGCCCCTTGTACATATGAAAACAGTATTTTGTATCCGACAGTGTTTGATTCAAAAGTTACTTTATTGTCCTTTGATTTCGTAATACTACAGCACATATTGTTTTCCATAGAGCATTATGCCTACGGATAACGTCTCTCGGAAAGCACTCACCTGGGAAAGGTATGAGAAAGATATCGGCTACAGCGCCCGGAAGTAAATCCTGTCATTCTCCAGGTGGAACTGAGAAAAATCTTGAAAAGCCTCATTTAGGTTGGCTATTGTTCGAGGGGCTCGAACCCATATTATTTACCAACAATAACTTTCATATTCACTAGACTGCAGAGGCAGGACAGTACCTTTGAGACTGAAAAATTGGTTCTCCTCAGAATGGCTTCATTGTTTCATTGCGAGTTGAAGGCAGAGAAGAACAAAAGGACTCTCCATGTTTAGAAATTTATCACTTTCTGAAGGACTCAAACAATGGAAGATTCGGTAAACAGCTAGATTAACAGATGGAAGATGGACGACGAATGATCTACATTAGATTCTCAGAGAAAAGGAACGGCCAAGAAGACCCCCAAATGCAAGATTGGTAGATGAAATCAAGGGGTTTTCAGTAGCTACATGGATGAGAATAGCAGCTGGCTGAAGTCCGTGGAAAAAAATGGGGGAGGCCTTTATTCAAAAGTAGATAGAAATTACTGAATATGATAATGATGATGAAGTCCCCCCTCCGCCTACAAATGACCTTTACATATTGTTATCTGGTGTATGGGGAAAAGACAAAGTCTCTACAAGAAAGAATAATGCAGTACAAAGAAGATGTCAAATTTAGAAGAGATAGGAATGGCATGTTTTGATACGTAAGATACATGATAGATTGGGAAACAAGGAAAATCTAATCGAGGAAGAGATAAAATTGTGAACTGGAATAGTGGACTTGCACTTACGTAATTAGTGAATAACATCATGATATACCGGAAGAAGAAGGAAGAACATTTTTAAAACGGACAATTCGATTATGGTATTCATGGATCTTTCTGCTTTTTTAGATTTTATATTCTGATGAGTGTATATTAATTTTAAATTGAATGGATTTTCGTCATCTTGACAGCTCTTAAAGTGATTGACAAGGATTGAAAGTGGTTTTGTTTCTCTAAGCAACTTGAGATTGTACAGAATGACAGTTTTCAAAGATTTGTTTCTTTGAATTGTGTGTTTGGTTAAAATTGTGAAAGTGTGATCTCCTTGGGGTTTTAACACGAAAGGTTTACGATCAGCTTCAGTTATCTTGAGTGTTCAGTTTAAGTCTGTAAACGCTAAGCTTCTAGCCAGCGCTAAGTTGAGGCTAAGGTTAGAGAGCTCAAATTCTTAAGTCTAAGTTTTTGTTCTGTAATTATTTATTTTTGTCAGTTCATTTTAACAAAGAACGTAATGGATACAACCCATCAGGGTAATTAATTTCTTTTCCTACCATAACAATTATGCTTTACTTGGTAAACGATTCAATTGTTTTCTGATAGGAGGAGGGGATTTTTTCCACGAAATTTCCATGCAATTGAAGCCAAATTTCTGAGTTAAATTGGTTTGGAACAGCGCTGTAAACTTAATTTCAGGACTACGAACACTACGGAAGATGATTTGTGGTATCCTATCGTATTTTATACTAGCTTTAATCATGGTTTCCACTCGGAATGGTGTTGACTCATGTTCATCCTAATTTTGGTGTTGATATGTCAAATTGTATGGAATCCATTTTAAAATTTTAATTTCAAAACAGACTCGCTTTGCTTCACTCGGTCACAGATCTCACCCCACCCACCCCTACTGTACATTTTATCGTAACGTTAGTTCCAGTGGTTCGGGCTGTGCATTCTTTACATATATACGTTTGGCAGCCATATTGAATTCAAGGTGGCGGAATGTTCATCATTTCGTATATTACCCGTTACTAGTGTTGCCACGAGACAAGACAGAGTAATGACTATAGGAAACGAGACGAGACAGAGCTCTCGTAATGTAAAATATACATTTGTTCGAGAAGAGACACTCTCTGGAGAAGACTTTTTCAACATGAGACAGCCTAAATCTCATCTCGTGGGCAACACTACCCTTAACCTTCTCTTCTCATATCTCTTTATCAGATTCGATAGTTTGCGGCAAATATTAAAAAAAAACAACGAAGATATAAAAGGATCTTCATTTATCAATATCGCTGCCGGATGAAACCGAAATGCATTAAAAACATTCAATTAATTACATGGATCGGAGTCGAAATATGTTGGTTTGGTAGAAATTGTGTAATAAACATCGAAAATACAGGGAAAAGTCTAGTATTTCAAGATGGCGGCCGAAGATACCGAAATACATGAAAACCTTTGCGTTACATCGCTTTGAGTCGAAATACTGTGTTGCTTTGTTTCAAATATTCCCATAAAAGCCGAAGATATAGGCAAAAGACCATTTTTCACGCTGGCGGCCGATGGTACCGAAAATACATGACAACCATTTATTTAAAATAGTCTGAGTCGAAATGTCCAGATTTGGTCGATATATTCCCATAAATACAGAAGATATAAAGAAAAAATCATTTTTTCAAAATTCATTTTCAAAATAGCTCCAATACGTGGAACCATTGAAGTACAATCGTCCATGTAGAAAATACATAAAAAACAATTATACACGTCGGTATAAGTCGAAATAGGGTTGTTTGGGCGAAATAAGCCTTCTTTATGAATCTTAGTCGGCAATATAGGATTCAAAATGGCGACCTTTTGATCACTTAATGTGTATCTCGTAACCTAATCTTGATAATTTACCTTCACATCAAACTTCCCTTCACTAGCTCTAGTGGTTATCGTAGCCAAACTCTCCGGGGGACTGCGCCCTCATTGAAGAGATCTACTCCCATACCCCCTATGCTTCATACTAATTTTTTTTCTCTAACTTCACGGGTTTGGAAAATGGGTTTTAGGCGGTTATTTTGGATTAAATATGGCGATTTTTTAAACGTTTTCTTATATTGTCGTGACCTACTGGTGATGGTACATCTTGATACAAAATTTCATTTCTCTAGCTTGAACAGTGTAGAAAATGATTTCTGGGCGGTTATTTTGAATCCAAGATGGAGACTCTTTCAAACTGTAATATTTTCGTAAACTACTCGTGATAATACTCCTTTATACCAAATTTCGTATCTCAGACTCAAAAGGTGTGGAAAATTGATTTTTGGAGTCCGCCATTTTGGATCCAAGATGGTATCTTTGGAGACAATTTGTAATATTTTAGTAACCTACTAGTGATTATGTACCGTTGTACCAAATTTCGTTTTTCTATCTTTAGCCGTTTTGACTATGCACTCTATACAACAATTGGTTTGGCGACCATTTTGGATCCAACATGGCGAATTTTTCAAAATTTCGGACTTTTCCGTTACCTGCTTTTAGTCACACATCTTCATACTAAATTTACTGTTTCTAGCTAAAGTAGTTTGGTTTGGGAATTTTGATCAGTCATTCGGTAAGTCAGTCAGTGACCATGGGGTTTTATATAATGTGGACTCGCTTTGCATCGAGGGGAGGTTTTCCTCATATATTGTAATACCATACTCCATTATACAAAATTTCTTTTCATTAGCTTCATTGGTTTGGAAATTCGGTTTTGGGGCGGCCATTTTGGATTCAAGTTGACGACTTTTTGAACGTTTTCTTATATTAGTGTGACCTACTTCTGACGGTACACCTTCAGGTAAAATTTCATTTATCTAGCTCAAACGCTGTAAAATGGTTTTCGGGTAGCCATTTTGAATCCCAGATGGAGACTTTTCCAAAATGTTGTCATATTTTCCTAAACTACTTGTCATAAAATTCGTATCTCTAGCTCAAACGGTGTCGAAAATGGATTTTTATGTCCGCTATTTTGGATCCAAGGTGACGTTTTTGGATATATTGTGTAATATTTTTGTAATTTACTAACGACAATGTACCCCCATGCCAAATTCCATTACATTAACCCCAACCATTTAGGCTGTGTATTCTATACAACAATGGGGTTGGTGGCTTTCTCAACATTTTAAAATATTTTCCTAAACTATTGTTGATAATACACCTTGATGCTAAGTTTCGTATCTCTAGCTCAAACCGTGTGAAAAATGAATTTTTAAAGTCCCCCATTTTGTATCCAAGATGGCGTCTTTGAATGCATCGCTTAATATTTTTGTGACCTCCTAATGATAATATACCCTCATACCAAATTTCATTTCAATAGCCCCAGTCGTTTAGGCTGTGTATTCTATACAACAATGGGTTTGGCGGCCATTTTGAATTCAAAATGGCGACTTTTAGAAAATTTGAAAATATTTTCGTAACCTACTAGCGATAATGTACCTTCATACAAAATTTCATTTTAGTAGACTCAGCCGTTTAAGCTGTCTATTCTATACAACAATGGGTTTGGCGGTAATTTTGATCCAAGATGGCGAATTTTTCAAAATGTCGGATTTTTTCCGTTACTTAGTCATGGTCATACACCGTCAAACCAAATTTGGTGTCTCTAGCTCCAGTAGTTTGGCCTGTGAATTTTGATGATGAATCAGTCAGTCAGTAAGTCAGTGACCATGGGGTTTTATGTTATATGGATTGGCAACACTGATAACTGGGGTGATTGTGTACATAGATACTCAACACTCTATAGTGTTGATTAGTGTATAAAAAGACAAATAGGTTGGCTACAGTGACAACTGAGACCGTTGAATGATGGGGAGTAGCACAGTATTTTTGCTATGATATCGAGTAATATTAATGCCAGTTTTGGTGTTCATACTTCCTACTATATGGGAGTAATTTGTAATATTGAATTTTGAAATAGGTTGCAACACTGACAACTGGGATATCTGAGAACAGGAACAAACATTTTTCTATTGTGCTGAATAATGTTTATGCCAAGTTTGGAACGGATAGGTTCACCTATATGGAAGCAATTTGAGAAACATTGAACTTTTGAAATAGGTTTGCAACGCTGACAATACCGATGAACCTGAATAACTCTACAAAATGTCCTGTACCTAATGTACATGCATGGAAAATTTTGTGTAAATAATTGGACACAAGTAGATTTGTTTAAGTGACAGACACACAAACGGACATTCATTTTAAGATCTTTGGATCTTAAAAGTGCGAGTTATTACTAAGAAGAATAAGGGAACTTATGTACCGGCTTTATCTGTCTTTCAAAAATATATCCTAAGCACGTATATTGTCTCGCATAACAGTAATGCTATATTGGGCTGCATAACATTGTAGGAGTTCATTGCTCTACACACTAAATCAAAAGACCGGAATTTTCACTCTTTTAGAGCGAAAAGAGAGACCACTCTTTTGCAGAGCGGAATTTGAAATCGGAAAGAGTGGTTTCCAAAGAAGAAGAAGAAGAAGAAAAAAGCTTTCGCTTTAGATGGAAAATGTGGTCTTCCTGGATCAATTGCGTTCTTTTGGATGTAATTTATTGTTTCAAACTTTAAAGAGCGATTCCTCAAATTTTAGAAAGGTTTATTCTTCGATTTTTCATCTTTAGTGTGGTTCACGTAATTCACGTATCTCTAATATTTTTCGAGTAATTTGCAATGTGTCATGGCACGTCAGGAGTAAGATATGCCCAAGAAATCTTTAAACGTTGTTCTTAAGTACCTGAGAACCATTTCAAAGGCGTATTATCGCTTTCCGACGGCTAGCTGAGGGGTTAAGGCATTGGATAGTTGACCGAAAAGTACCGGGTTCAAATATCCTTAAGTTTAAGTTCTTTTACTCTTTTTCATTCGTAAGTGAATTAGTTTTCTTTCTTACTACTTATCAATAAATGCTCCCTATTGCTTTTTATGCGTTATTGCGTCGTTCTTGTGCTCAAAAGATGAAAGCTTTATTTGAATAAACAGAAATTCGCCTAAAAATCATGTCACCTTCCCATCAAAATTTACTGCTATAGATCCCATCTTTTTCAAGCGGAAATTTTTAATCTCTTCTACGATGAAAATTCACTCTTTCCGCTCAAATCGAGTGGAATTTTATTTTTTGGGGTTTAGTGTGTATTGAAAAAAAAGAACCAAACCAAAACCAGAGATAAAGGGAAACATATGGAAAAGACCTGCGGATTCCATCACGAACGGACTGCGCAGTTGACACTCGCTGCATTACTATGTAATCAACGGACTCTCGGAGCCATTAGCGATTGTTAATAGAATGGCAGCGCACGCTTGTAATATTCATACATTTGACTTATTTTGAAACTGTTTTCCCTGATATCTTTTCAATGAATCCAATTATTCTCCTCAACTTCGTAACGTAAAAATAACACACTCTTTGACACGAATGAACATAAGATAATTGATCGGACGTACTAACAATAAATTATAACGATATTCCACATATTTGTGATCTTGGATTTTTTTTTTCGGTTTTCATTTCGAGTTGCAACTTGTGAATAAATAGCCCTAAGGTTGGGGTTTAATAGCGTTGGTAGAAATAAAAAAGTCTATCATGCAGTTAGTTTATGTGTCGGTGTTGTGCGCGAGTTTGGTAATTACGCTAACGCCACCTGTTAGTAATTTCCCAAAGTTTCATGCTGTTATCAATGCTTTTATGATTATAGCGGCTTGTCTCAAAGAGAAACTGCCGATGTTTGAAGATAATCTATTTATCAATCATTATTAACTTTAATGAGATGACACGACGTTTTCTATTTGCTTTCATCTGAAGAGTTTTGTATGATTTCAGACAGCATAAATTGTGTAGACACTGCTACTTTATTGTCCTTTTTATTTCTTCCATTCATGAACAAACCTACAGAGAGATCCCCACATGATACAAAAAAAAAATACAGAGAGAAAAAAAAAAAAAAAGAGAGAGAGGGTCAGAAATTCCTTCATAAACAGGCTTATCTCTGCGAAACATTGCGCTTAATATAACTTTTGTTGCACATCTTATATTGCTAATAGCAAACAGAAAGTCGTATCTCGACTTTAAGTTCTTCGAGCATGAATAAACGACTGATTTAACTTAGATTTAATTTGTAGTATTTACAATTCTCTGTTGAACGAAAAAAAAAACAATTTTTATTTCGCTATCAAAGACTTGTAAACATAAATAACTTAACTCCTTTCCATGCATAAAACTGGCATTTATTCGGTCACCAAATAGTAGTAAATATAATATGCGACTATGTTCTCTGGCAGAACTCTACAATCGTCTTCTGAATAATAAATGAATTGTTGTATTAAATACATTATGAATTAG
>JAGDQP010058635.1:0-12348 GCA_022664845.1 Lepisma saccharinum
CATGTGTGTAAAGCCCGTTGTATACATACAACAGTCGTATTGAGAGTGTTAACTTTGGCATGTGCGATATTCCAAAACAAGTATACATAATAGTTACAGCGAAAACAAATCATAGTATAATACTTTTAACACTAGCACTTACTTGTATATCATGAAAACTACAACCGCCTGGACGAATAGAACGCGTATGTCAGGCGATTAGAAAATACTGAATCTTTTAAATTAAACTAGTAGTACAGCACATACTAATTTGTACCTTATATACTAATTTTTGTTGACATTACACTATTTTTTCAATATTAAGTCCGCCATTTGTTTAAATTCAAATTTGAATTCAACGACCTCATAACCCCCTAATATATGGATTTTTAAAAATACATAAATCATGTTTTCGACTTTTCATGATAGTGTAAATGTACTACAACCGAATTTTCCAGGTATGTCCTCCTCTCTAAGAACTGATTAGAACGTATCAACATCTCTTTTCTGCTTTCAATTTTCATGTGTAGAAATCCAACACAAGTTGAATACTGCACTTAGCT
Source organism: Lepisma saccharinum (assembly GCA_022664845.1). Lineage (NCBI taxonomy): Eukaryota > Metazoa > Arthropoda > Insecta > Zygentoma > Lepismatidae > Lepisma > Lepisma saccharinum. The sequence goes on from JAGDQP010058635.1 coordinate 543, forward strand.
CTACAAACACATTTTAAGCTTTCTCTTCTTCCATGCTATTTGCACTCAACATCTCAAACTTTGCTCACCGCCTTTATTATTCATGCATTTACTCTCGATATGTATATCACATGCCGGAAGTTTCTGTCTTGGAAGGTTCGGCTTGAAAGTGAAACAATAAAAACTTATGTCACGAAAGTCATATTGAATAAGTTCCTAGATCGCAACAATAAACTCATTAATTACAAGCCACTGATTTATATTTACAGAAAATTAAGTCTGAATTGTATCACCCGGTGTAGTAACGTCTAAGTTCAAATACTAATCAAGTGCCCTTATCAGACCAATACAGACTATATCAGAAAAGATTGAACACTAGCAGAATGAATTTACTACCATTGAGTGACTAACTGGTTATTCCACCCCGGAAACGAAAGTATTGCATTTTTAAACCACGGCTTTCCCCTTAGCGCCAAGTTTTGATTACAATAGTAATACAAGAATCAAGCTTTACATCAAACAGAAAACAAAATGTACTATCCGAATCCTCATCCCGCCATTTGCAACAGTGTGTAAAATTAAATCTACAGTGCCATGTCGAACAGTTTTTACACCCCCAATAAATGAAATGCGAAAGATTCATTCTCTACAAATCGAGCCCTCCTTTTTGGCATTTTAAATTTACAATTTTGCGCCTCTGTTACAGAATTTCGTACTCTGTAGTTTCACAGGTGCAGTCGCGATGACAGTAAAGTATAATCTAATCAAAATATTTCTAATCAGAAATTATGAATTTCTTTTGAATTTTTCTAATTTCAGAACAACTTTCCTGTATTTAATAAATGAGTATTACTCGCAACACAGAAAAACTGACTTGGAAATCAGCCGAAAGATTCAAAAGATTATATATATCAGAACATGTACACGGTTGAGTGGAAGAAAAGGTCTATGTAGCCTTAACTCCGCCATGGACAATAAATAATGAAATAAAGCATTAACATCAAATTACGTCTACTTTGTTCGCCCACGTATTGAGACAACGAGTAAGGATTAGTTTGAAACACTGGAAACAATTTTAAATGCAAATAATTACTAAAAAAAATATTTCACAAAACTGTACAAAAAAATCCCCACCTTATAGTCATATTATTATTATTGCTATCCTTTACAATTTGTCAAATACACAGTATAATAATTGTATTCCATCCCAGGGTTAAGTACTTTCTTCTCGAATAGATACGAATACATACTTATTAATGTATACGAAACATTCAATCTGGGGTAAAAAATCGAACGATTATCGAAATCGACACATTCCCAGACAATTTATAGTCTTTGGCTTTTTTTTTTTTTTTTTTAATTTGGGAATGAATCCCTGAAGGTATGCTATACAGTACATGAAAAATTTCTTCTACGATTAGTTTCAATATAGATGCATTCCGCAAAGCAAACGTTACTTTAAAACGCGGATAAGTAATGCTGGCGTGTCATAAATATACACCCTCCATTCCAAAAGAAACCGAACGTTTTAAAAAAACAAAAAAACAATGTACATTTTGGAACAAATCATTTTTATTAATCAATGTATTCCCCTTCTGCATCGATACACATATTTGCACGCTCCAACAAGTTGTCAAACGACTTCTCCATGTCCTTTATTGGAATGGTCTTTAGGACGGCGGTCGTCGCCTTCTCAATGGCTTCAATCGATGCGTGCCACTTTCCTTTCATCGCCAAATGCAGTTTCGGGAACAGATAGAAATCGCACGGAGCGAGATCTGGTGAATAGGGCGGATGGTGCAAACGAATAATGTGATTTTTGACCGAAAATTCAGTTACAAGTCGCGAACGATGTGATGGTGCATTATCGTCCAAAAGAGTCCAACTGCCGATTTCTCGATATTCGGGCCGAATACGACGAATTCTTGCCAGCAAACGCTTCATGACGCCCAAGTAAAACTCTCCAGTGACTGTCTGGCCGGGCTGAACAAATTCTTTGTGGATAATTCCTTTTGAATCGTAAAAACAAATCAGCATCACCTTAACTTTTGACTTCACCAAGCGACTTTTTTTGGGTGGTCCTTCATCCGGCGCTCTCCATTCAGCACTTTGCCGCTTTGTTTCGGGCTCATATTCAAAACACCACGTCTCGTCACCAGTTACAATCGATTTCAAGAAGTTTCGATCCTGCCGAGCACTTTTAACAATGTCTTTGCAATGCGCAATTCGATCAACGTTTTGGTCTTCGGTGAGTTTGTGTGGTACAAACCGCGAATTAACCTTCTTAAGGCCCAAAACTTCGGTCAAAATGCGGTATGCGGTTGTTTGAGGAATGCCTAATTCCATTTCAATAACTTTCACCGACGCTTTTTTGTTATGTTTGATGAATTCACGCACTTTTTCGATGTTTTCTTCCGATAATCCGGTTCTGGGACGGCCTGATCTTTCGTCATCATCCAGCGTGTCTCTACCCGATTTGAATCGCCTGAACCAATCGTAAACTTGCGTACGGGATAGACACTCATCACCATATGCATTTTGTAGCATTTGGTGCGTTTCAGTAAAAGGTTTACCCAGTTTAACACAAAACTCAATTGCAGCTCGTTGTTTGAAACTCATTTTCCGACCGATGTACACAACACACTGACAGTTGAAACGCAATAACTTTGTTGCCGTGCATCCAAATGTCATGACATTTATACCAGTTGTCAATGAGGGACTACGCCATCTACCGGTAAAATATTACAACAGATGGCACTAGTGGTACTATTTGTTTTCAAAAGTTCGGTTTCTTTCGGAATGGAGGGTGTATGTTTCTTATTGCAGATAAAGAAAACGAGCATCATCAATTTGAACATGTTTAATTTTGATGCTTAATGCGAAAAACGTAGGTTACCTGTAAGTCCACCAACTGTATGTAACAAGTAATTCAAACAGTGAATGTCACTCACTGACTTGGGATCGGAACTGGTGAGGCAATCCAAATATGAATCATATTAACTCTCTGGCCTTTCCAAGGCGAATGATGAGATGACACCTAGAACAGAAGAAGCCCATGTCGTTTGCTTTCTCCACTCTTTTCCCTGGAAAATGTGTTCATGTAGGAATATTCGAAGATTTGACGGATGTCTATACAACTAATTTAATGTAAGTAATTCTATCTGATTGGTTATTGAGTACGATTAAAATTAGAAGCCCTTCATAGCGCAGCTGCCCGATACATACACACAGAACGCATGGCCTCAGTTGTTTTCAACAGGAAGTTCCTTCCTCTTGCTCTTGTCTTCTACAAAATATTTGCATGACAAATGGTCAACTGACTTTTGTTTGCGTTCACTGGCCGATCCAATGTACAAATTCCCTGTCTAGACCAGACAAGGATGAACACTAAGTTCCATTTATGTACATTTAAATGTCAACAGATACATACAACTTTCGCTACAGTTTGAAAACCGTTGGCACACAACATCTGACAGATACACAGGCTAGTCAACATGTGAGTGGAGATGTAAGAAAATTAAAACTCATCCTACGCCAACAACGATGATATCCTCCACATGCAGCTCCTCCATCCGTTGTGATGGCAGCACCGATCGTCCTTCTTCCCACATAACATCTGAACAGGGCAATGTTCGAGTTTCAACCTTTCCTCGACCTTCATTACTCAACCCTTCTCCACAAGAGGCTTTTATTTACTTGAGAAATGCTTCAGAAAATTTCCTCACCAACATCTATATAATCCACTGCAAGAAATAGGTCACCACTAGTTTGCAACCGTGGGAAACATGCTATATTACAGTAATGATAGAGGATTTACTACACCACAAAGATTGGACGCAATAATAAAAGTAATACCGTAAACACAAAAGTATCAAATCTATTGACACGGTTACTTTAGTATAGGGCCCTTATTCCAAGTTATCATTACGCTAATCACCTTTCACAGAAAACACACCTCGTGTCCAAGTGCATGAAAAAACTAACTAGCGGACAAAGAAACGTCCATTCTGTAAACTCTGGAAGGCTCTGTACGGCGGCGTGTTGTAGCGAATCGTCGACCGGCGTAGATGACCGAATCACTGGTACACTATTCGATAATTAAATCTCAAAGTTACTGATACCTTTACGTCCCATCTCCAAAGAATATCGAATGAAATCAGAAGATTCTGTTAGAAGTCTTCCTTCGCTTTGTTAGCTGCGGCTTTACACAAATGTGATTATAAATTTCCTTTCAAGTGTTAAAGTGTCCAAATAATCGCTTAATTTTTGATCAGCAAATATTATACGCTTCGTTCTTGTTTCCTTATATCCCGCCCGCTGGAGCAGGGTCAAGAGATTGTCATCCCCTCGCCCCCTGCGGGGGTGTCGAACCGAAAAACTGATAACCGTTGCTAATGAATTGATAGTCAAGCCAAATTTTCATACTTGGAGGTAGTTAACCCAGCAAACTACATTATGGTGTGGGTTGCTCAGCCTGTAAGGTAAGAATATACGTATATATGACAATTATGATCTATTAACTGGTTTTTCGTGTCACTCCTTCCCACCCCCTAGGGGTGTGTTACCCCCACACTATTTCTTTCCAGGTTGTAAGTGATATGTGTACTAAGTTTGGTTGAAATTGCTCCAGGCGTTCTAGAGTTATGCTGGATCATACATACCTACATACAAACTCTCTCTCTCTCTCTATCTCTCTCTCTCTCTCCTTTTGCATGTTATCCTTCAACAATATCCATCGTGACAAACCAAAAACACAAGAAACTAAGTTGCACGAATCGGAAACCTTTTTTTCCTGTATTTAGTGATGAGTTTATGGCGTTGGGAATTCGCATGTATTTCATTTTACTTGTTTAGAAAAATATTCTTGTAAAAAAAAAAAAAGAAAATATAACCGGCAATTAAAAGGGCAATGACATGTGTTAAGTGGCTGTTAACTGCAGCTGAAACGATTTAAATATAGCATTTACCATTTCAAAGAGCTTTCGCCCAATAACTTGATACGAATTATTGACGGACTGATTAAGAACACGGTCAACGTGACTTTTAGATTAAAAACTGATGAAAAAATATTAATTCTGCATGTTACTCGGTTACATTTACTAAACTTTTATCTACTTGTTTTTATTGTTTCAGTCCCACGTTTGTTACACAAATCTCAATTAACGTTCCTTTTAGGCTCCCCTCCACTATTTCCGATTTTTGAAAATAGCGGAAAGATGAAAGACAATATTAGAATTTGGAGAGTAGGCACGATGGTGGTTACGGAAGTCTGTGAAATTAAGTTAAAAGTATTTTTAATAATTCAATTGTAGCTAAGATACTTGACAGCCAGCGAATTTGGCTTCATATGCTGGGCAGTAGTGGTCACCACCGAACCACTGTGCTCCACCGAATATAGAATCCAATCGGACTCCTTGATACAATGCAGCCACCATTACCAGTAACCCGCCGGTGCCACTTGCACAAAAATGTACATAAGCCTGCTAATCTGTCTCAAATGCGCTGATCTGAAAGGTTAATATTAACATATTGTAAAACTACGGTAAACTTTATTTTGTATGGGCCATTCCAGTACACTTCTGTCTTCTACCCGTCACGATTATCATGTGAAGGCTAGTTAAAATCCACAGACATCCATGCCCCTGTCGCGATTCGAACCCGCACCCCTCGAGTCGCTGGCCTAACACCTCACATCACACGGTTGCCCGGTCGGTATTAAAATATTGTTTAATACACGTTTAAATATTTAAAATATATATATATATATTTAACCGATCTGTCCATCCTACAGCACAGCCCACTATCATGACATAATTAGTCATTTAACTCTAACTTTTACGTAAATTGTCGTCTAGTAGAAAGTATTCGATTCCGTTTTGAATTGTTGATAACGTTAAATCGGATCATTATACACCAATGTGTTCGTGCATAAACTACACAGCTTTCAACAGATGATGAAATAAATATTACACTTGTTAACATACCGATATTACTTAACACACTTTTTAATACTTTCTCTTAAACGCTAATTACATGATACATCGATTTCTTTGGAAGAAACTGCTACTATAGTTCAACCGATCAATGCGATGGAATACAGAATAGGTCAAAGATGAGTTAAACCATTGTATGTATATTACCATTCAGACATAACAATCATTGCATTATTTATCAGTTTTGAACACTCACAAAGATGTAAACGATCTATATGGGAAAATAGCGCCAAGGAAGAGCGAAAGGAAGTTATTTCCATGTATTACCTATCAAACCTTGATACGCCTTTTGTTCTCATGAATAATTTATTATCTGGGAAACAATCTTTAAACTTAAGAACGAATGAATCAAACAGAAAGGTGGGGAAGGAAATTACATCTCAAGGTAATTACATATCAACTTGGTCATGTGTAAGTTAGATTTATAGGCTGAACAAAGAGATTTAAGTTCTCACAAGTCTAAGGGATGACGTCCCTAGGAGAGTACTATTACGGGAAAAGGTATGAAGATGGAGTGGCATCCGCCTGAGGGGTTACAATTAAGGCCTAGAAAGTAGAAGAATGGCCGGGTGAGCCTGCAACACCTCCCCGATGCTGAGATATCTTTGCCATTAGACCAGTGTTTCCCAATCTTTTTCGTCTCGGCGAACCAGAGAAACATAGGCGCCTCCCCGGGTGGCGTATAGGGGAATGCCGACCAGATTTGGTGGGTACCGGAAGTATTCCGAGGGGGACCAAAACTAGTACTGCTGCCTCGCAGTTAGTAGAGGGATCTATAAAGGCCAGGGAGAGATAATACCAAACAAAAATATCATGGTGAAGGGAAGCAGCTTCACTACTCTGAGGCTGAAGATGAATGACATCGGCAAGACGGAGATGGACAGAGGACATCTTTGATGTTTGCCTTTACTGCCAGGTCGCAGAGTTGACAACTCTACACCGCTAAACCATGTAAAGAAATAGTAACACATGGTTCTATTGGTTCTCCTGGGGTAAAATCTTGGAGGTAAATTAGTACCACCATTCGGATCTCCGGGCGGGAACTGTTTCTGGGGGGCTCTAAGAACAGGATTAAAAACGATATTAGAATAGGAACGTGGAACGTACAAACTTTATATCAAACGGGCGCTCTTCAGACGGTAGTACGCGAGACTGAGCTGGATATACTAGTGATACAGGAAGTCCGGTGGGTAAAGATAGCATTCGACAGGGCAAATACACTTTCTACTACGGGGGACTAGGTCACATGAGTTTGGAACAGGAAACCTAATAATTAAGAACAGCATAGTCTCAGAAGTCCAGAATGTAGAGCTCGTGAACGAAAGACAATCCTATATTACGATATGCACTTGATGATGTAACACGGTTTTAATAAATGTCCATGCTCCGATCGAGCAAGCTGATGATTCAATCTTGGTTGGTAAACCGAAGAAAAAAAAAAAGTCGTTTGGAAGACCGAGACGTCGCTGGGATGACAATATTAGAAGAGATCTTCGAGAAGCAGATGCTTAAGATGAAAACTGGCTCGATGTCGCCCGGGATAGAATTCAATGGCGAAAGTTTGTTACCGGGGTGATGACCTTGCGAGTTCCGTAAGAAATAGACAGTCTAGAGCAAACTATAAAGTAGTATTGCAAAGGGGGTTAAACAAACAATTCGTATGTTTTCAAATAATGATTTACTGATTTTTAGCGGAGCCCCGGTTGGGAATCACTGCATTTGGATCCATTAAACGTTGTAACGTACTCTTTTGGTTATTTCGTCAGGGCTATTAGACATATATAATAAATATATATATATATATATATATGTATATATACACATATATGAGAAGCTCTTAACTTTAAACCGAACGTTGCTCAACAAATCAAAGATAACACAGAACAACAATATTTCCTCCATGTGTTGCACAAGTATTTATTTACGTTGGTGATAAGAAGAGTATATATAATTATACCTATACTTGAATGAATGATAGAAGTTAAAATGTGAAGTCGAGCACGCAGCATACGAGGAAATTTTCGGTCTTAACAGTTCTTAAATCAGATACTGTTCCACCTTGAACAAGCTGAATTTCTACATTCAAAAAAACTATTCCAGATTTGACTTCACTCTAAAATATAACCAATTCTTTTTTCGTACCTCTATTCTTACATTTAAAATATTTAATTCAAGCGGGAAAACGAGATTCATCAGAACATACCGAGGATCAAGAAACGTTAAAAATAATGAAACCTACGCTTTTCCCAGTTACCACACCCACTTCTTCTTTACACCACAATATGCTACACTAATGTGTGAAACGTTCGCAAAACTAAAGATGATGTTTCTTAACTCTTATCTGGATATACAATAGTTCTACAACTCGCTCATAAAAAAACGCTCCAGTGAAATGCTTACGCAAGTCTGAAACAGTGTTTTGATTCTCACACTGAAACGAACTTTCCCACGACCTAAGAAAAACATCGAGGCTTCTGCCGAACATCTATTGTCCACAGAAATTTCACTGAGCAACTCTGACAAGCGCAACCAGTTTTCAAAACGTTCCCATTATCTCTGAAAACTTTCACTTGTTACAGCATATGAAATCAGTTGGGAATTCATCGTATTTGCGATAGTCAGAGAATAGTAAAATTGAACAAGCTACTAGTTAATTTTCTCTTCATGAACTACCCATTCAATTCATATACTTAAAATGGGAGTTATCTTGTGATAATGTAAGAGTAGCAGTTTTGCTGTGTTGTATTCCACTAATCCGTTCTAGTACTTAATCTTGAAGCTTGAGTCAGGATAATTCGTAGTAGAATAAAACATGGATTATATCACATGAAAAGCCTTGTTAGAACAATATATCATTATAAATATATGAGCTAGCTAACAAAATAAAAACAAGCACAAATAATCTTATACATAGAATAAATCACGGGTTACAGAGTCGGTACACAGAAGCTTCGACTCACCGACCTCTTACCTAAATTAGAATATGAATAAATATATATATATATATATATATGTATATGTATATAAATATATCCTACGTTAACTGATAACACACAACTACTGTCAAGGAAAATCACCAGGCTATTTTTAGTACCATGTTAAACAAATATTAAGGTTATTATTTTATACTTTATATTGGTTTACAATATAGTAGAAGAGGATACAAAATAAAAACTTACCCATGAAAGTGGTGTGCGTTCAGTTTAAAACAAGACTGCACATTGTCGAGTACATACTATTTTGTAGCGTGTGTACAAACTATTTTATTTTGTAGCGGTAACACGGCGTAGTGACTGAATTCTTGTATTATTCTGGAGAAAGCGCTTGGTGGGGAAGGAAGAAAGGGGGACGAGAATGCATTCTTATAGACTACAGAGGGTTCTCTTAAATTGAACACCCTGTATATTACACAAGTTTAAAAAAAAAAAACAACACACACACATACAGAGAGAGAGAGAGGATGCATGTGTATTTAAGCAATGATTAACTCAGAACCAAAAGCGCCACTTTCTTTAATAACCACTGATGGTTTTTTAACGAATTATAGTATAATTTCCATTTAGTAGGGGTGTATATTTTTGCCAACTCCGATGCTTCAGTAAATCAATATGCTTCCGATTCCACAGCCCAACTTAGGGCAGACCCGATAAAAACGTACTGAAACAGTAAAACACGCATGAACTCTTTAACTGTAGAAAACTAATTAAATGAAAAGGCCCTACCAGCTTGAGGCACCAGGTTCAATTAACTCAAATCTGAAATCAGTTTCTCTGCATCTGCTTTGGTTGAGACGCTAGAGGAACAAAAACTTTTGCATCCATTAAAAAATGTTGCCTTAAGAAATATGAGTCTCAAATTCTGTTCTTAGCACCGTTAAACACCTCTACTATTCTCTACGCTTACACTCAAGTTTCTTCGAGTTCTGAAAATTATAGAGACGAAATGCAATTTTATAGCTTTGGAAAATAAGCAAGATAGTAGTTATTGAACCTTTGTGCTTTGCTGATAAGTGCTTTTAAGAGCTCATTTCTAGCGAAGACACTGGCTGCAAATTATGACATCACACGCTAGGCAGTTAAATTTCAAAGTTAACACGTTCTTAACTCGTCAAATTTCTCATCGTTATTTCGTAGTTCAAAAACCTGTTTAAATCGTTAAAACTACACTAATATGTTTCAAGTGAATCTTACGTATGCGTTACTCTAAATATTCTCTCCCCCATTGTCAAAAAAATACACAAAACTTGACTCCCCTTTAGTGCTTATGTAATAATTGAACGACCCCTTTCGTATATTCAGAATTTTCACAATTAAAACAAATGAGCCCACAGAAGAACCTTAATATTGTACTTACTCATGTTTGTCTTATTTAACCCATCAATTCCGCATGACTAACTGATGTCACCCTCATATGTGAACACCACGAGAAATAATAGAAAAACGCTTTTGTCTGCTGAATTCATTTGGTAGAAGCGAACAAGTTTCGTTAGCACAGCACAAGCGCCTTGATCTCAATACGTCGTTTTACTGATGATATACAAATTTAGATGTTCTGGAAGATGATTTGAGTACTTTTTAAGATTGAAAACATGGAAGACCTCGAAATGGTTAATGTTGTTTAAAACCGGAAGCGGATTATGACTTAACCTCGCCCCAACAATACCCCTATCAAAACACCATTTTCAATTTGTAAAAAAAAACACAGCAGGAAAGCTTACATCTGAGTAGAAAAGCTAAGTTTCCAGCAACAACAATAAAACTTTTTTTTTTTTGCCCCCTATGAACACCCTTATTATTACAATATTTGAAATCTTGTCCTCCGGACTTTGACTTTCTAAAATATTCTCAGTGAACTTCCCCAAGCAATAAAGCTAACATATTTGTATGAAAGCATTTCGGATACTTATACACGTCAATTTACATGATCGCGCGGAAGGAATAATTTTATAATACAATGCGAAGTTGTAACTACATCGAAACAATCCTGTTCCATCGTATCAAGACATGGAAAAAGAAGGAAAGATTTTCCCATCAAAGACATGTATAGAAATTCAGTCCAACAGTAACAAAAGCAAGTAAGAATTGTCTCCCTTCTACAGAACTGTGTACGACACATCGAAGTGAAAGGCGAAGTTTTCTTTTTCTGAACAAAGGAGGGGAAACTTAAAAAAATAGATATACACTTATAAGTTTATTGTGGTACCAAGCAACGCCTCTACAATGAATAGTATCAACATGATTTCGAACACGAACACACACACGACACTTATCAGAACGTTCTTTTTTTTTTTATGTTAATCTATCAACAGATGATGAAATCAACAGATGATGAATCATACGTCGTTCCAATTATAGAACAAAGCTAAGTTTACATCCTGCCTAAAATATCCATAATAGTCAGCATAGAAATGCACTTCAAGAAGCAAGGAAATTTTTATATTTACATTTCAAATTATGCTACAGTACTATAGAATGCGCATACAAAATTAACTTCAATTACAGTCGAACATTTATAACCTTTGAGACTACTGTCTGTTCATCCTATCAAAGGCAGGGGCCTGACCATAATTTATTATGACGTAAGGGAAACTACAGAAAGTGTCAGTGAGAATGGTCGGCGCAAGTGGGACTGATACGGATAATATTCCTTAGGGTGCTATTACACTGTCAAGCTTACTGATCAACATGCTCGCCCGAGCTTGCTCGACAGTTTAACAGCGCCTTACACTGACGAGCTTACTCGTCGAGGAAGCCGATCGGCATGCTCGACAGTGTAATAATAATAATAAAAAAACGTCAAGCCTGTCCAAGGGCAGACTCGTCGAGGAAGCCGAT
>JAGDQP010058637.1:0-12521 GCA_022664845.1 Lepisma saccharinum
AATCTTATTTAAACCATGTTATTCAAATACATCACATTTCACACTAAGATTCAAAAGCAATCACCATTTTAAACCTTAACAATCCTCTTACAAAGGTGTATTCATATGTAAATGGCAAATAGCTAAGTGCTAGACAATTCGTGTAGTATTTAGGAGGTAGTGAGTTCAATCCCGGCGATCAATCCTTCTAACTGAGCGTCAATGAATGCAGTATTTTAGAAAAATGTACAAATATGTAAGGGTATCATAGTATTTCACTCATCTCTAATGCTTGAGATCATCCGTTCGATTGTAGCCCATGTCATATGCGCTTTTTTCCACGGGATAAACATAATTTGCATGAGTTTTCCCGTTTCCTTCGAACGTTTCTTCACTCCAATAATGCTCTCATCATCATCTATTCAAGTGAATGAAAAGCTGCCTAAATGCCTTAAATAATATTCAATTCAATTTATAAAAGGTGCTATTTAGGAAATTAAGAAACATGGAAAGCTTTACCCGAGTTCAGACCGGTGAGGAAGAAAATATTCGAAAATACTAGTACACTAGGGTGGGTTTATCAGGAATCACGTGAAATTTACTTTGTGTTGTGCGCTTTTCTCTGTGGTCACGTATTTATTGGAAATATTGAACTCAATATTTTCTTCAAATATGGATGTGAATATGAAATCGACTACATTTTTCCTGAGTTTTCTAGTGAAATGCTTTCATAGTACAGAGATTAAAACTATGTCAATCGTCAGTTGGAAATGCCCAACAGAAGGACTTTAACGCGCGACTGCGTTTGGTGCTGAGCCAAAGTCTGCGACCTCGATCATTGTAGCATAGGAACTGCGGTACAAAGAGAATATTCTATATTAAACTCTTAATTGAATACGCTATTCCAAACATGACCCTCATAGTTTTAATAATAATAACTCAGAATCTCACCTTTTAATCTAGCTTGAAACTTTAATTTTGTCCTGTTTTTCTCTTCATCATATTAGCTCTCCTCAGTGAAGAAGGATAGAGGAGGAGAAATACTAATTATCTTCATTAAAGATAACATTAACGTTTGCGTAGTATGTTTGAGCTAAACAATAGAATGCCTCGTAGGTTGAGTGGTGAGTGCCGAGCTTGAACCTGAATGGTCGATCCATAATCCAAAATCACTTCACTACACTAAAGGCGAATGAATAACTTTTTAATGTAATTCCATAGAGCCTCGCTGTCAACTTTTTCTAAAAGAAAGCAGTAGGATTTCCAGAAATCAATTACAATATGCTACATAGTTCGTATGTAAGATACACTTTTAAATCAGATCAAATTTTCTAAACACACTGACAGAAAATCAGAGGATAATCTAGGTTTTCTTGAAGAAGTTAAAAATTCACAGATTTTCTTTTAATCTAAACAGAAAAAAAATCTGTAGCTAAAGTCTATTATGTGTTGAAGATAATGTTTCTTTAGTGAACACTTTTCTAGAGTAAAGAGATGGAAAAGTATCGGTCAATGTCTGTCTTAGAACGTCATTCTACTCTTTCACCGACGGAAATTAGGAAAAAACATAAATTATTACTATTGATGCCGTCTAACATGCTTTACTAGTACAAATCGAAAGTGAACCATGGGTGGCAAGACTAAATAAATAGCCTTGCAAAATAAAATGTTTTATTTCTTCTCAATTACATATAAAAAGAAGTAAATTTTGCTTAAAGAATTGTTAGCAGTATTACAAATTCCTATATTTAAAGAAAATAATTTATAGTTTGTAAGAATGAGAACATTGAGAAAAAATCTAATTGGAATACTTATGAAGATATGTAAGAACTAAAATCGAGGTAATAGAATAAATAAAAAGTTTCTTAACTTCATCTTAGTACTATGACAGCATTTTACTAGAAAACTCATAAAAACTGTAGTCGATTTCCTGTTCACATCCATGTTTGAAGAAAATATTGAGTTCAGTATTTCGATTAAATATGTTACCACAGAGAAAAGGCACCACACAAAGTAAATTTCACGTGATTCCTGATAACCCCACCCTAGTGTACTAGTACTTTCGAATATTTTCTTCCTCACCGGTCTGAACTCGGGTAAAATTTTCCATGTTTCTAAATTTTCTAAATATCACCTTCTATAAACTGAATTGAATATTATTTAAGGCAATTAGGCAGCTTTCATTCACTTGAATAGATGATGATGAGAGAATTAGTGGAGTGAATAAAAGTTCGAAGGAAACGGGAAAACTCATACATGTTATGTTTATCCCGTGGAAAAAAGCGTATATGACATGGGCTACAATCGAACGGATGATCTCAAGCATTGAGATGAGTGAAATACTATGATAGCCATACATGTTTGTACATTTTTCTAAAATACTGCATTCATTGATGCTCAGTTAGCATCATTGATCGTTGGGATTGAACTCACTACTTTCTAAATACTACACGAATTGTCTAGCACTTAGCTATTTGCCATTTACATATGAATACACCTTTGTAAGAGGATTGTTAAGGTTTAAAATGGTGATTGCTTTTGAATCTTAGTGTGAAATGTGATGTATTTGAATAACATTGTTTAAATAAGTTTACTTATTTTACGCCTATTAGGATGAGTAGACTTTAGAGTATAAAAAGAAAAGAAAAGGGTGAATTATTATTTTTAATTTTTTTTTTAACTTTATTCCATACGAGTATGCATGTGGAGTAATAAACGTGCCACATCCGCTCAATCAAGTTCTCAACTAGATCACATATATTCAGTTTAGGACAAGCCTGTTTTAGCTGAAAGTAGCTTAAATTAGTTATTGCTTAGACCATACTTTCAAGTTTAGTACTAATCAGAGCTGAAATGGGTGACCAAATCAGGTTTAATATTCGCTAACTCAGAGAGCAAAACAGATCCATTATAATATGGCCTATCATTCTTATTGTTTATTAATGTGTAAAGTTTCTCTATTTGTTCTACTCATTATTTAGAATTTAAATTTATATATTTTACAGAGGTATGGCTCAGACGGAGAAAAGATAAGGCAAAAGGATGTTGTAAAGGGTAAGTCAAATCTTAAGTTGAAAGTAAAATCCTTCCATTTTTCTCCTTTGACTCAAAAGAACTCATTGGGCGGCCATGGCTTAGTGTTAGAGCGTTCGATAAGCATTCAGAAAGTCGTGAGTTCAATTCAAGTGATCAATCACCCAACGTAATTTTTTCCTCACTCGCAACAGGCAAATGTCATTATGGTACCTTCAACTCAAAATCATAGTGACACCTTCCCACATCCTTTTCTCCCTTCCTTATTCTATCCCGCTTCGACTTTCTAACATCCAAATATGTAATGTTTACAAAATATCGCATTGTGTACTAACCACATTCAATAAAAAAGGAATGAATGGATATACATTTTAATTATAAAAATGAAATTTACTTCAAGAAAATCAGTACTATTTAACCCATATTACTACCCAAGTTCTGTAAAATGAAATTTTATTCATAAAATTAAAATTTAGTTGAAGAAAATTAGTAGGTCTACTATTTAACCCATATTACCATCCGATTTCTGTAAAATGAAGATGAGGGACTGTTCATTTAAGAAACTATCCTCGTGATACACAATGCTCTCAAGTAGTGTGAGTTCAACTCGCAGCATATTCATATTTTCACCGCTTTCTTACGCTATGAGTTTACTTATTTCCAATCACAACAAACTGGAAGGAGGGTATAAAAGTAAACCCCTAAGAAATTTGATTAAGCATAAGGTCACTTCTACGGTTTCCATACTTATGTTCTCCCCCAGCTGGAGAGGTGTTTTATTTATTTGTAAGAGTCAATTGACAATACCTGGGTGTCATTTAAAAGTTAAATTGGCCAGGCTCTAAGTTAAAGCTAGCATTATCCTGTTGTGCCGATGAGAAACCCTGGTAAAACTCGTGTTAGTCTGTGTCCCCTAGGTATGAACCGAAGACTTTTCGAATGCAAATGCAGCGCTCTATCATTTTAGTTAAGGCCTGGTTTGTAGAATCTTTAACAAAACCGGATTTAATAGTAATTCATACACTTAAATCGTGATCATTCTTCACAACTAAATATTTTAAGACCAGGTGCATTATCAAAATATTTCAAGACTTCATTAACTGAATATTTTAACAGAAGCTAACATTAGCTCATTCTCATCCCATAGGTAAAAATTGACAACACGGAATGAGTCATATCAAAAGAAATTTGACAAATATGTGCTTATATATTTTTCTTCTGTTTAAACTCAGACTCCACTGTTATTTCTAACGTATTATTGATAATACATTTTCAAAATAACTTCATCTCATCTCATTCTCATTTGAACATCACACGCATCAAGACAATGTTTTAGCACAAGAGTTTAAAATGAAGGTATTTTCCACTTTTTATAATATTATTAGTTTTACAATGTAGCTGTCAATCTTTTTATATCTTTCTATGTCTTTTTATCTGTCTCTATTCAAGATAATCGTGTATTTATATATTATTTACTAACATATTCAATATTCGGATCATTATACTAGTAACTTCCCTCTTCCTTAACCTCTGTCATATGCCTAACGAATTACATTCCTTCACAAGCATTTTTTCATACAAACATCGATCTGGGATAGGGGAGGGGAAAGGATGCGACAGGGTGTCCAGCAAAGGCTATATTCAACTGCTATCCTAGCATTTTCCCTTGTGTGCCTGAGGAAGATGTAATTTTCACTTGAGCATTAGAATTTTGGAGACAACGTTTACACATGAGTTTAAAATTAAGTTATTTTTCCACCTTTTATAATAATATTAGTATTACAATTTATTCTATCAGTATTTCTCTTTATCTGCCTCTATTCAAGGTAATCATGTATTTTATATTTTTCCATCTCCATGTCTTTCTATCTCTAATTTATCAAACGTCTGTGTTACTATGACTCTATTATATATATTTATCTTTCTTTCTATCTAATTTTTCTGATCTATCTGTTTCTCTGTCTATTTCTCCCTCTCTACATTCTTACCAGTCTCTCTCTCCTTCTCTTTTTTAACAACGTGTGTGTTACAATGACTCTGTGTATAAGTGTTTTTCTTTCTATCTTTTATTGTGATCTGTCTATTCGTTTGTCTATTTCTCTCTCTACTTTCGACCAGTGTCTCTCTCCCTCACTCTCCTTCTGTATTTTAACAAAAGTTTGTGTTACTATGATTCTGTGAATGTATATGTCTGTCTTTCAATGTATTTTTTTTCTTATCTGTCTATATGTCTGTCTATTTCTCTCTCTAATTTCTACCAGGGTGTCTTTCTCCGTGTCTCTCTCTGTTTCTATATATTAACAAACAGTTTTGTTATTATGAATCTGTGTATATATGAGACTTTCTTTCTATCACTTTTTCTGATCTGTCTGTCTGTCTGTCTGTCTATTTATCTTTCTACATTTTATCAGTGTGTGCCTCTTTCTCTATTTTAACAAACGTCTGTGTTACTAAGACCCTGTATATATATATGCCTTTCTTTCCATCCTTTTTCTCTGATCCATCTATCTGTCTGTTTGTTTATCTCTCTCTTTTCTATCAGTGTGTCTCTCTCTCTTTTTCTCCAATTTAACAAATTTATGTGTTACTATGGCTCTATGTATATAAATATTTTCTACCCTTTTTTCTGATCGGTCTATTTCTCTCCCTCTACTTCCTATCAGTCTGTCTCTCTGCGTCTCTCTCTTTCTCTATATTAAGATACGTATGTGTCACTATAACTCTGTGTATATATCTGTCTATCTTTTCTATCTCTTTTTTCTGGTCTGTCTATCTGTATGTCTATTTCTCCTTCCACTTTCTGTTAGTGTGTATCTCTCTCTATTTTAACAAACGTTTGTGTTACTATGAATCTGTGTATATATGTGTCTTTCTTTCTACCTCTTTTATTCTGGTCTGTCTATCTATCTGTTTATTTCTATCTTCACTTTCTATCAGTGTGTCTCTCTCTCTCATTTCCTAATTTAACAAATGTCTATGTTACAATGACTGTGAATTTATGTGTCTTTCTTTCTATCACCTTTATTCTGATCTGTCTATTTATCTGTCTGTCTATTTCTCTCTCTCCACTTTCTGTCAGTGTGTATCTCTCCGTGTCTCCCTCTCTCTTCCTCTAATTTAACAAACGTATGTGTTACAATGACTGTATGTATATATGTATCTTTCTATCTATTTTTCTGATCTGTCTATTTATCTCTCTCTACTTTCTATCAATTTGTCTCTCTCCGTCTCTCTCTCTCTCTCTCTCTCTTTCTCTCTATTAACAAACATCTGTGTTACTATGACGCTGTATATATATTTGTGTCTTTCTTTGTATCCCTTTTTTCTGATCTGTCTAATTCTCTCTCTCTCTACTTTCAGTCAGTCTGTCCCTCTCCATCTCTCTCTATATTAACAAACGTCTGTGTTACTATGTCTCTTTCTTTATATCTCTTTTTTCTGGTTGTTTTCTTCTGTCTGTCTACTTTCAATCAGTCATTCTCTCTCTTCTCTGTATATATGTGTATTTCTATTTCTATTTTCTGATCTATCTGTCTCTCTACCTTGTCCTTTTTTTAAAAACAAAGCTAACATTAAAAGGCAGTATCATCTCTGGTCATCTGATATGCTCGTCTGATGGTGCAGCTGATACTTCGGAGATCGATTATTTTCACTCAGCTTTTTCTGATTTAGATATCTCATAAAAGGTATCTTCAACACAGGTCCTACGAAAAGGTGTCAAGGAAGGGCTATTTTCAAGGTGCCATTCCGTCTTTTATGAGGTACAACTGAGGAAAAAAACTATGAAAAGACTAAGGGTCTCCACACCCATGGAGTGGTCTAAAACTTAAATTAAATAATTCATATTTCTCTGATGTGACTAAAGATCAAATGCAGACTATAATCCATTAGTTAACTTTTCCTTGGGATAAAAAATAGGATAAATAGCAAAGCCTTCTCATTTTCCTTGAGGTAAAAAATAGGATAATGAGCAAAGCCTGCTCATATGACTTATTATGAATTTATTTTTAATTTTATATATATGCCTTTAAACACCTGATACTCATATTCACATACGGGAGGGGGAAAGGATGTGAAAAGTTGTGCACTAGGGGGTATGTTCAAGGTGTCATCCTGACATTTACTTTGCGTGACTGAGGAAAAAGTCTTGAAACAAATCCATCACAATACTGATCTGCAGGGATTAAACGTAGAACCTCGCAAATCCTATCCCATATCACTACCAGTGAGCTACGACGGTTCCATTTTGTGCTCTATGGTCCACTCTAGTATAAGAGAAGTCTACCTATTTGAACATATTTATATTTATAATAATCATCATCATCATCATTGTTATCATTACTATTCCACTGAATGAAAAAGATTCTTGAAGATACGTTTAATCCTCTCGATTCAGAGCAAAAATGGATTACTTTTAATGTTGATAAATAGCTCTAATCAGAAGATGGGTGATTCAATCTCAAAGTTGAACTGAATAACATATATTTGCCAGGTGTGACTAAGGAAAACCCATGAAAAAATAAAAAACCTCCGTGAAAAATTCAGAGTTGAAATCATGTACTTATAGTTTCAAGCTAGATTCAAATCGAGCTCGCGGACTTCAGATCAGCAGCAAAGGCACATGCGGGTTCGGATCCTTCTGCTGGTCATTCCTAACTAATGGTTTCCACGGTTTTCCTCAATTTCTTCTAACGAATGCGTACTTCATTCCTCTAATAAGCTGCTTCATTTTTTTCATCTCTTTCTCAGAAAGATTGTTCACTAGGAGGTGGGGGAGGACGTCATCCCTAAGAATTATGAAGGGCTTAAGTTAAGATACATATATAATTTGAAATGATGTATTTCTCTATCTCGAAATATTCTAAGAACTTCCTTTCTTTTAAAACAAACTCTGAATCACACAGTCACAAGCATATCAGAAAGAAGGGTTTAATGCGCAGAAGTTTACCAAGCAAGAAAAATAATTCGATCACTTCCTTAATTTTCGTTTTCAGCAATATTTAAATCAAATGTTTAACTTATGTGAAGAAATTACACATTAGAGACTGGCACATACTTCCGATTATCACTGTATTTTCCCTTCTTTAAGAAACAAGCAATGTACTATAAGAAGTGACTAGTAAAATAACCTCACCACACACTATTTTATTATCTTCTTTAAAAGGAAAATTCAAATCGTAAGGCATGATCTGAGATATAGTATGTTAGAAAAGACAGCTCACATAGTTAAATCAAAAAAAAAAGATTACTAAAAGTCTACACACTACGCGTCCATTTCAGGGGCAAGGGGGTTCTCTCAGAGAAGGAGACATTTGAGCATTTTAATCTTGTAGGAAGATTTGAACATTCTGACCTCATCAAGGAAAGAGTTCAATATGATTTTCTTCGTTATGATTCTGATGAAATGCAAATGTTTCATTTGTCTTGCAACAATATTTGAACCAGTTATACCCAGGATACAATGGAGATTAAGCGCAATGACTTCACATTTGGCATTCACATATGAGAGAGCTAGAACGCTTAAGCAAGAGTTTAGTCAACAGGAAAAGTGACCTCTTGCAAACAATGATAACACTTCCCAATACGTACATATCATAATCACTAGTTACTGGTTTATGTACACTGGTACGTAAGAGTTGTACGTTTAAGTACAACTCTGATTTACACAGTCAGTCTAATATCAGAAAGGTGTTTTGAAAGCTCAGAAGACGGTCATAAAAAGTAATTAAATTACTTCCCTGTTTGTCATTTTCTAGAAAAATCTTTAGTTTATTTAAACGAAATACACAATAGAGACTAACATACAGTACTGATAATCAATGTATTTTCAATTCTTTAACATATAAGCAATCTAGTGTGACAAGTGACCAGTACACTCAGCTCATACACGCTCTTATTATCTTTCCTATAAGGAAAGTTCAAATTATAAACTTTTATTCAAAACAAGTGACGGACTTAGATACTGTACGCAGACTAAGAAGTATGAGGATAATCTCTTATCTGTTTAACGTTCAACAAACAAAAAGATTTGATCCGTCCCTGGAAAATCAGAGAAAGAATTCTTAATTTAGTCTCATTTGTATTTTTATAGTGTTAAAACCGTCTTCGATGCTGTCTCTTCATACACAGTACTTTCTTGTCGATGAATAAAATAAAATAATTTACATTCTTGCCCCAGGAATTCAAAACTGAGGTGAATTTTTTTTTAAGTCTATATTTTCTTTTCAATTTAAATGCCATACTTAGAGTACACAGCTTTTCGCTATAATTCAATTTCCACACGGTTACTGAATTATTACTAATATTGTGCTAAGGATGGGATCTACTGGGTTTCTAACAGGATTTTTAATTTGGGGATGGGTTCTGTAAATTTTCAGGATAGAGTTTAGGGTTTTTACCAGGATTTTTAATTCGAAGGGATCTGCGAATTTTCAGGACATGATGTACACTTTTCTATCGAGTACGCTATAAGGTTTATCTCAGGAATTTTAATTTGAAGGGATCTGTGAATTTTCAGGACAGGAGGTACAGATTTCTATCAAGTAGGCTATAGGGTTTCTGCCAGGATTTTTATTTCGGAGGGGTCTGTAAATTTTCAAGAGAGTGTACATTATTTCTGCCAGGATTTTTAAATTGGAAGGGGTCCGAGATTTCCTCAAACTTTTCTGATACGTCCGCCCAATTGTGCAATCAGTATATTCCTTATATTTTTCTGATATGCCCGCCCAATGCTACGCTAAGGTCAGGTTATCTACCCACTGACCCACAATCCTTTGATGACGTCAACGCTCATACACCCGCCATCTTATTTTGCAATCGCTAACGTGACTTACATTGGGACTACAACTCACCAGCTCAACAGATAACCTCATATCACCATTTCAACAGATTAGTCAACGTCGCATGACTCATCTAACAACAACTCAATGACGTCAAACGGCAGTGACCACACAACTGAGCTACGGACCTCCCCCGTCAAAATTCACCCACGATCTTGAACAAAGGTCACGTGATGGAAATTTCCACTTGCGTAATTGTGAACTTCAATGAACTCACAACTGAGCTACCGACGCCTGGTGACGTCACCCCTACGTGGCTCACCAACAAGCTTCCCCATGCCAAGTAGGCAACACTCAATTTTCATTTGTTCTTCCAGGACTGAAATAAAGCATTACGCAAGTGCCCCACATTTAGCCCACTATCTTGTATAAACACGATCAGACTAACCAACTTGGCTCATGACGTCATCCTCCCCCGAAATCTTAATTTTCTAACAAACTCAAATAAAGCATTATGTAACTGCCCACCCAAAATTTAACCCACAATCTTCTACAAACATGTCTTACAAACATTACCAGTTGTAATGTAACTAAAACTGTTACATAAGTTGCAGAATTCAGTGTAGTTTATTTCAGAACATGGAATCTGTCCTCCGGATTATTTTCTAGATTCCACATAAAGTACTTAGGCACCATTGTAGATAAACATATAATAAATCTATATTAACACTATAACTTTTGCCTGATATTTGCAGTTTCGTTATACTTTTGAAAACAGTTGCTTGAGGTTTTTATTTCCATTATTTAATCCAACCGACGAGAAAAGCACATTATTAATGTTCTAAATGGATAAATTACCACTCGCGTGAACATTGATTGAGAATATGTAAAATTACTGAAAAGACGTTAGTAGAGAATTAATTAGACATACATCTACTATTTATTAGAACTATAAATGCTACTATGCCGTCCAGCTGATCCTAAAGAGACTGACCACAATTCATAATTGTTCCATGCCCCCTTGAATGCAACTAATATTATGTTATGTTGTAACAGTTCACATCATCGTATTTATGCATATTTGTTATTGTCATTGGGTCACTATGAATTTTTATATGTAAATCGGATGAATTAAATCAAAACTTTTTTTTTTCATTTTTGTTTCATTTTGTATCCCGATTTCATTTTTTGTATTTCTTCGAGAATAAACGAACAAACGACAGAAGTTCAACCAGCTGCACTTTGGAAGCAATTTTGGCAAACAGCGCCTTACAATGGATAATGGCTTCCCTATTTACAAAGAATATGCTACCGTGCATTTTATAGACCTGTAAATGTGGTTGTCGCCGACAAGTCGAGGACTAGGTCTGGAATCAGAAGACACTGTATGTGACCACCGACGAAGAAAGAATCCTGTACATCTTACTTGCAGCACGTACCGATTTTCGCACCTAATTAGACACCAGCAACGGTTTGTCGACTGAAATACACACCAGAATGGCATGTAAACAACAGCAATAGCAAATAGGAATGGATCCTTTTGAAATTTTGAGTGTCAGGAGGAGGAAGAAAGTGGGTCATCACGGAGACGAGGGCAAGGCTGGATTTTCGAAGGGCAGAACAGTTAAAGATCTCGTCGATATAACTTCGAGTGAAGCGTGATTCGGTAGTCACACATATCTTAATAATTATTTTTACGTGTTAAGTTACTAATTATCATGAGTGGCTAAATCGTGTTTAGTGCGCCCTAATCTTCGAATAACCTTTTCATCAGTTTGCTTCTCCGTGTTGATTCCAGTTTTCTTTTTATTGAATATGTTTACTTGTCGTGTTCAATACGTTGGTACAAGCCGAAAATTGAATTGTGTAAATGAGAGTGCATCTGGACACAAACTCAGCATCTGTGTGTGTGGACCAGAATGGTCAGTAACAACGAGCCTCAAGCCTCAGGTGTGGAACTATGCTACAGCGGCTCACAAGTTATATTGGTGGACATTAGAAGGAGCAGGATCCAGGCCAGAGAGTGTCAAAGTATTTATTTGGAGGTTTCAGGACAATCAGGTAGGATCTAACAAATTATCATTATATTGTTGCGTCATATATGCAAGGGCCAGACGCAGATTGAAGAAACTGCCTATTTGAGGAACCAGAACTGTCAATCCGTGGGGGAGTAAATTATCCAAAGGCATAATTTTGATATCTGCACCACATTTTCTACTTTCGTAGTCCTATTTTGTCCCCGGACATTACCTGAACAATTGCAGCAACGCGGCAATAATCTTTCGGGATAGAACTGAGTTTTTGGGTCAGGAACGCTATCATTCCCGTTCCGGCTTCTGCCGACGTAGACGATCTGGAGGAACGTGATGTAAAATCTGCTTTTGGTGAATGTTTCTGTGATTTACCGTGTTCTAGAAAAACCATTGAAACAACTCATTTGACAGATATAATGCAATATTATAAGTTTATATACATCTAAATATAAAGAAAGTGGTTTACTTGCCAACTGGAAAGAAACAAAATCAAAATGCTTATTCATACAATCGTCAGCTGAACCAAGTTAGCTTTTAACGAAGTTCATACGCCAGAAATCTTTATTTATCCATTATATTGTGATTAGTTTTCTTAAAGTAGCCAGTGTAAATTTCATATAATATCGTAACGATTAAGTAATGTGTTTTGTTTGTGTATCTGATATATTCTAGTGACCTGAAATTTATGAGTATTGCT
>JAGDQP010058639.1:0-12521 GCA_022664845.1 Lepisma saccharinum
TTTAAAAAGTTTTCTTACATTGCCGTTACCTACTTGTGATGGTACACCTTCATACCAGATTTCGTTTCTATAGCTCGAATGGTGTGGAAAAAGTTTTTGTGCGGCCATTTTGATCCAAGTTAACAACTTTTTCAAAAATGTAAATTATTCCTAAACTACTCTTCTTAATACACCTTTATGACAAATTTCGTATCTCTAGTTCAAACGGTCTGGAAAATGGATTATGAAGTCAGCCATTTTGGATTCAAAATGATGCCTTTGCAGATATTTTGTAATCTACTAGTGACGATATACCGTCATACTTCGAAATTTCATATTTCAATTTTTAACATCTTTTTTCTTACAGAACCTCAAAATCGCTGATTTCACAATAAACTCTTCTTCCTGTATAACATGCTGACGCTTTGTGACACGTGGAACTCGGCTACATGCACTGCCGTACGTGTTGATACTCCCCTCGATTCGCTCGCGTCGCTGCGCCAAGAATCCAACGGCAGGCCGCGCATCGAACTTGAGGAGTTTGGAGGAACTGCGTCTTTTTATCACAACCAGAATCTGCAGTGCACTGCGCCACATGATGCAGATATTCCCTCATACTCCAGAGCGGTGCGTCCGAATGGGGAAACTTCCACATTCTGCCTGTATAACATGCTCCAGGCAGTGCTAACGTCTGTGACGAGTAAAACTTGGTGGGACACGCAGGAGTATTGGAAGTTGGCACGAGGAACTAGGCTCATCCATATTCCATTTCACCACTTTTTAAGGTTGAAGGAGTTGACTGGACAGTTTGCACCCCTAGTGCTTTTGCTCGTATTTCGCAGCTTTTTACACTTGTGTAATGTATATACTCGCTTCGCCTCATTAGGGCGCTGCCCCCAGAATTCCAAGATGGCCTCGCTGGGGCGCACCCCTTTATTGCAATCAGGCTCCAGCTGGGAACTGTAACCTAGTAGGGGAGACGAGCCGAATTTATTCTAACCTACTCGTAATGGTACACCTTCATACCAAATTCCGTTTCTCTAGCTTCAGTCGTTATAAAGTGGGGCTTAGGCGGGCATTTTGGATAAAAGATGGACACATTTTTAACGTTTTCTTATATTTTCGTGACATACTCGTGATGATACACTGTCATACCAAATTTCATTTCTCTATCTCGAACGATGTGAAAAATGGTATTTCAGCTGCCATTTTGAATCAAAGATGGTGAATTTTTTAAAACGTTGTTATGTTTTCCTAAACTACTCTTGATAATACATCATTATGCCAAATTTCGTATCTCTGGCTCAAGCAGTTGGAAAATTGATTTATGACACCCGCCATTTTGGATCCAAGATGGCGTCTTTAGAGATATTTTGTAATATTTTCATAATCTACAAATAATGTTGTACTGTCAAACTAAATTTCATTATTCTAGCGGCAGCCGTTTAGGCTGTGTATTCTTTAAAAGTTTAGGGTTGGCGGCCATTTTGAATCCATAATGGCGACTTTTTCAAATTTTTAAAAAGGTTTCTTAATTTGCTACCAATGATGTAGTTTCATACCAAATTTCACTGCTCTATCTTTAGCCGTTTAGGCTGTGTATTCTTTGAAATTTTAGGTTTGGCGGCCATTTTGAATCCAAGATGGCGACCTTTTCAAAATGTCGGAATTTTTCCTTTATCTACTTATCATCCTCTACCTTCATACCAAATTTCATGTTTGTAGCTTACTCCAAACACCCTAAACAATATGATGAGTGAGTGAGTCAGTCAGTCAGTCAGTGAGTGAGTGAGTGAGTGAGTGAGTCAGTTAGCCTAAAATGTGCAATTTCAGGGGTCCACAACTAGAACATAGTTTGAGATACGAATATGAAATTTTGTACATCTGGACATATTTACCATATCTCCTTAACGGCAAAAGCTCATATTCCTATCTTTAACATCTTTTTTCTTACGGGGCCCCCAAATCGTCGATTTTGCCATAAACTCTTGTTCCTGTATAACATGCTTCTGGCAGTGCTAACGTTTTCTGACGT
This sequence comes from Lepisma saccharinum, assembly GCA_022664845.1. Lineage (NCBI taxonomy): Eukaryota > Metazoa > Arthropoda > Insecta > Zygentoma > Lepismatidae > Lepisma > Lepisma saccharinum. Next base: position 2,015 of record JAGDQP010058639.1, read on the forward strand.
GAAGAACTTGGCTCATGCACTGCCGTGCATGTTGATTATGAAAATGCTAATGACAATTGAACTCATGTAGTAACGATTAGGAACATAAGAGCAGATCTGAAAAATCCATTGGCCTTTTATGTACTTATAAAGCGAAAGCTACCAAAAGTACAGATTACAGCTTTTCCAGCACTGAAAATTAATGGAATTAGATTAGTCTTTCACAATAAACAAAATAAAGAAGAATTTCTAAAATCTTTTCAACCAAAAGACTTCGGATTAGGTTCGATAATTGAAAATACTGTTGAGAAACAAAGGACTCCTCAGAGGACATTTACCACTACTACTTTCACTTGTGTGGTAAAGGATGTAAGTACTAACGAAAAGATAGATGATCTGAAGCAACATTTGATTAGGGAAAGGAATATTCCTCTCACAAATATTACGCGAATACGCAACGACAAGGGACCTCTTACCTTAATCAGACTGTTCACAAAAAATCCAGAGGTAGTTAGTCATTTAATTACACATGGACTAACCATAGGCTTCACTCGTCACCGTGTAGAGAAATTGCGCTCCACTGGAAGACCACATCCATGCGTAACTTGTCTCAAATATCACCAGAATAAATTTTGCAATAACGAACCAGCATGTTATAAATGTGGAAACAATCATCTTAGCTACACTTGAAAAATTAAACCAGATATAAATTTCTGTGGAACGTGTAAGTTGAAGGGACACCGAACGGGGTCTTCAAATTGCCCTCGACGACCACCAAACAAGAATTACTTTCTGCCAGAAAAAGTATTTAGAACAAAACATAATTCAGTTTCTATTCCTGAATTTTCAAACTCAGCATCAAATAGCCAACAGGAACTTAGTGACAATTCTAATAAGAAAACCAACAGTAAAACTTCAGAGAATGACACTTCTAGCATTAAATCAGATGAAGCTATAACAAAGAAATCATTAGAAAAGATCACAGATAAATTTACCAGATGGGTCTCCACTATTTTAGCTATAGGAATTCCAAAGGACAAGGAATCCTTTTCTCGAATTTCACAGGCAATAAATATAGCATCTGAAGAAATATTTCTGAGCAGGTTAAATATTCTTCAATCCGAGGATGGTCACCTCTACGTTGACTCACAAACCTTCAAGAAAAACATACAATAAGAACAACCAATTGATACTAACTTCAACAATTCAAATCAAAACAAAATTCAACAAATAATTATTATCACAGTGGACAAATCAAAACAATTAAATTACTCAAATAAATATCAATTATCATACAAACTTAAGTACGTAAGTCACAAGGGAAGCAAAAAGGTTACTTCAATACACAAAATAATCATTCCAGCATTTATCCTTATCCTCACATAATTTCCTTATGAGTTAGTGACTCATTAATAATAATTTAATAATAAATTAATTAATAATACACTTCCTGTGCATTTTGAATTTTAGATTTTCTTATGCCTTATCACACGTAAATTTTATATAAATCAGAAAGAACAATTAGATCTAATTTGTAATTGATCCTGTGCAGTTATCTGATTCAAATCATTCAAACTAAATAATGAATAATCAAAGAATTAAACATCAATCATAAGGACGAAAGTGGCATATGATGGCCAGAAGTGGCCCTGCGGGCCCTTGGCAAATTTACGTTAGTCAATTCATCACCTGGTGAAATTTCTTGGAATGACCCCAATATTTTATACATCTTTGCTCACTAGGTGTCAGAAAGTTTCAAAAAATGATTATAGAACATATTGTATTGTAATTTTGAAATTTTCTCCCAAGTAATAAAGAATCTTTACGTGGAGAAATCGAAAATTTTAACGAAACAAATGATTGTCCAAATAAAGGTATATTTCTGGACACTGTTTAACCTTCAATAAAATTATTCACAACTGAATTCTACATTTAATTAGTGTTAAATAAGTTATTAAATAGTTTCGACAATCTAAGGGAATCTGAATGCTAACAAAGTACATATATATTTATATATTAACACGCTAGCGGCCATAATTTTGAAGATATTTGAACCAAATTTTTATATGTTGTTTCTAGGCTTAATAGCTCGGTTAAGTTCGTTAATGAGAAAAATCGGTCGCCATTTTGGATCCAAAAGAGCCACCGAACCCATTGTGGTATAGAATACACAGCTTAAACCGCTGGGGCTATTGAAGTCAAATTTGGCATAAAGGTACAACATCACTGTTTGATTACGAAAATGTTACCTAATGAGTTCAAAGACGCCATCTTGGATCCAAAATGACAGAAGGAAGAAATCTATTTTCCCTATCGTTTGAGCTAGAGATACGAAATTTGACATAAAGGTGTATTGTCACTAGTAGTTCAAGAAAATATTACGAAATGTTGAAAAAGTCGCCATCTTGGATCCAAAATGCCCGCCGAACCCATTGTTGTATAGAATACACAGCCTAAACGGCTGCAGCTAGAAATATCAAGTTTGGTAACACGGTATATTATCACTTGTATATTACTAAAATATTACATGATGTATCCAAAGACGCCATATTGGATCCAAAATGGCGGACCTAAAAATCCATTTTCCACACCGTTTGAGCTAGAGATACGAAATTTAGCATAAAGGTGCATTATAACGAGTAGTTTAGGGAAATATTACAACATTTGGAAAAGTCGCCATCTTGAATCCAAAATGACCGCCCAAAATCCCATTTTGCACACCGTTTAAGCTGGATAAATGAAATTTTACTTGAATATGTACCATCACAAGTAGGTCAATACCATATAAGAAAACTTTGAAAAAGTCGTCAACTTGGATCCAAAGTGACCCTTTTCAATTTTTAAAGGCAGTGAGTCCCCAACATTTACTGAGCAATGTCATATTTATATGCTGCAAAGACGATACAGTCTCATTCCTCACAATCCACTATTGAACCGTCGAACCTGGTAATCACCATAGAATTTCTCTCACCGTATTTTTTTCTATTTTAAAACGTTTTTCTTATTATTTCACAAATTTGTATTCCTTGACTGATGCCTTTTTAAAATAAACGATTTAATTAAGGTGTTAACTGTTGTAAAATTAATTCTTGAACGTTTTATTCTTTCACCATAGTGATGCCAGAAACACCATTCCAAGGAAGATCTTTTTTGTTTGAGTGAAATACGTAAGCCATGAAAGGAAAAGTGTGCATTGTCTACACATTCTATAGAAAGGAAAAGTGTGCTTTTAAGAAGAGCAAAAAAACTGAATCAAATACACTTAATTCAAGCTGTAGTCGTATTTGCAAAGAGACAGAGAGAAAGGATGAGGGTTAAGATATGAAAGGAATTCACTTACTTCTCTTTCAGTGTCAACATTATAATAAACATAATTAAATAATGACCATAATTACTATTATTAATAGAACCTGTCCTTCATTGCTTATAAAAAAATAATATTCTTTTTATATATTTAATAGCACTTCTGTTTTTCTTACAGTGACTTCCTTGAATATACAACAAAAAAAATCCAGTTCTATTTTATGTTGTTTTTTGTTATGCTCACTGACAAAGGAAACGAGTTTGAATCACTGCTTAAGAACATGAAGAAGAAGTTGTGGAGCTTTCACAGTAAATAACAATACTACTTTGAATGCCATGTCGTAGACATTTATTATGTATAATCATTCTTAAATGTGTAACACGTGTTTCATTCTGTCTGTAACAATTCATTCCCTCTACTTGAATCTTCCGTTACGTTAATGCGGGAATATTAACTCCTTCATTCCTAACATTTAATAATTCTTTCTATATTTATATGAAAGAAAATATTAGACTTTCCAAAAATCATCATGTTTGTTCTTTAAATAATGATTTGTCAAGGGTTTGGAACTAAAGCAGTCTACTCATCTCACCCCTAGATATGAGATATTTTTGAAAAATAACTAAATTTGATTACGAATTTAGATAAACGTTTAATAACTGAGACATATAGACTATTAAAGTGTGAGTGTAACTGTGAAATATATGAGTATAACTCTTCGTTGCAAAAGCAGAGGGATACACGTGACATTGCCAATTTTTTTAAAGAAAAGTTTGAGTAATATTTTGTATATAATCCGAAATATATGTGACACAAAAATTTTGTACAATGACACAGTGAATTTCAAGGTTTGTTTGTACAACATATGACAGTTTTGTGTCAGAAATATTTCGGGTTTTATATATATATATATATATATAAGGTTACCTCGAAAATATTTTAATCGGCAAAGTGATGTGTATCTCTTGGCTTTTAGAGTTAACTTAGAAGAAATTCATGTTCTTTCAGTACAAATATAAAGTTTAAAACTAAATAATACAGGACTTATAATCATTATCTTTATAAATACTTGAATTGTATAAACAAAATCATTATTATTATTATTATTTTACTTTTTAGAGCGAATTGTTTAAGAAAAGTATGTCTTTTAATTAATTTTTTTTTAAAATAATTTTTTCGAGTTATTCCGGTGTTCGGATACTTTTTCTCAAACTAATATTTTGTGCCCCAAATTGTAAAGTGTTCTGCAACCAGACAAATGACAGATAGTTGCAGGCTAGTATTTATTTTAGAAGAAAAATGTTTACATTTTTAAAAAAATCTGTTTTTAAAATATATAAATATATAGAAATATATTAAAGTAACAATAGAACATTGTAATGTCACCCGACTTACGTCGCTGTGCAAAATTTCGTCGTTGTGTAACGTCGGGAAATGAGTTAATTTAACGTTGTAAGATTTCAGGACACCATGAACCACTGTAAACTAAAGTAAAAGAATACACAAAAAAAAATCCAGAATTTATTAAGTCTTTTCTGAAGGTAAATTATGATCACGTCTTGCGTTCTTCTTTTATTAACGATTACTCATTATAGACTTTTCGTACACATTTTGTTCGCTACGCGTTTGATCAAATAAGAAACACTCATTTTGACATCGATTTTCTTGAATCTATAACGAAATAAGAGTAAATACAATAAGGGCCAGTTGTACAAAACATTTTAATCCCGAGTTAACTTAATCAACGAGTTAATCTACTTGTCATAGATAAAATATGTATAGATAATAAAACATATTCTCTCAGTATCCTTCGTGCCACCTGGTGTTAGTTCAGTCGAACTAGGAACGAAATGCTAGTATGCAATGATGGTTTCTACGTTCGATTTAAAAACCGAGAAAAGTACGGAGTGTGAGCTGAGAATCTCATACTACATCATACTGCTCCGCACGAGATTAAAGCGTAAATAATGCACACGGTTTACTAACATTACCTCATTCCTAGTTCCGCTGGACTAACACCAGGTGGCATGAAAAGAACGATGAGAGAATGTGAATTCGCTACCTATAAATATTTTGTCTATGACTCGTAGAAAAAAAACTGGATTATCTTAACTCGACATTACAATGTTTTGTATAATTGTCCCTAAGTAAAACAAATGCAAAATCGTCAATTAGCGATCAGATTGTAAGTGTATACGTAGATTTGTAAACAAACAATATCAAATATACGTGGTCGAGGTAGAATTGGCTAGTTCTTTTTTTTTTACTTATAACAATAATTAAATAAAGAATCCATAAAATAAAGATTTCTCTCCAGTCTTTTGTTTAAAACACTGACATATTCTCCTTGTTGGAGTAAACACTAAAATCTGATATAGAAGGCTTCGTAAATAACATCTCTTTTAAGAAACATGTTTCATTTTTTTTATGGATAATAAATTTCACAGGTGCGTGTGCTAGGAATAATTAAAGAACTCCACTATAATTTTCGTATATGTGTGGGAAAATTAAGTAATGTAGAGCCCTAGTATTTACATCTTATAATACTGAAATAAATGTCTGCAATTGTGACATTTTTAAAAGTGCAAACTGTAAAGATTCAGAGTGCAGATTAATTTCATATCAATGTATGTATCAAAACATAAAATTAGCATACTGTTCTCGATATTTGTTAAGAACTGTGGAGAATGATACAAGGACTAGACTTTTTCGTGCAGGTATAATTACAGGAAAACATTTTAAAACATTAACAATATGTCAGTGTTGCCAGTTAGTTCAATGCTTTTTTTATCTAATTTTAATTTCAATTCGTTTTTACTTTGTTTGCTGTTACTATTGTTTCACACTTACTACCCTGCCGTAACATTATCTACTTCAATAAATTATTTTATAATTTTTAAGTCAATTACGATTAATTAATAATCTAATATCTATTTATATTATAGTATAAAGTATATGTAGTGTAACGTACTCAAACTATTAATGCTTAAGAGCGCAGTAATTCATACTCGAAAGAAATGTACGTTCTCAGAAATGTAAAACAATCACTTTTTATCTGATTGTTTACACGGGTTTGCCCGTTTACTTGAAAATTTCTTCACATTTTTGAAAATTTTATGAAAATAGGTTAAACTCCAATCTTCTAAATTTCTTTTCTTGAAAAAACCTGGATATGAAGAAAATATATTGAATTTGAATATCTTTCTAAGGAAACGCTTTTCCTCAAGCTAAAAATATTAAATAAAAACTCGTATAGGCATTACTAGTCATGATTTCTTTTTCAAGCAATCATATGCAAGAGAAATTAAATGAACAATTTTATAAAATTCGGGAAAAAAATAACAGGATAGAATACAATTAAAATTTGAAAGTTATTCTTCTCTTCATACTATTTTATAAGGGATTAATCCAGGCAATTGCTAAGGAATAATCTTCACCACCTTAAACCTAATATGCGAAAGTAGGAAGACCTAATATGTAATATGAAGATAAACACTAAACACAGAATAAAACCAGACGATGTAGAGATTGACCCAAGATAGTGTTTATTACAAAAACTATTCCCTTTATTCTGTAATCAATAAGAAATATGTTAAATCTCTCCATAAAGCCAACTCATTTTCCTTGCTAGTGCAGCGTACACGTGTATGGCTGGCTCTACCTGAAAATAAAGAAGTAATAAGTTAGTAGGCTTTACGACCAATAAGTATTTTAAAGACTCTCTTAAAGGCTCTAGCGTAGGGATAGGTAGCCCAGGAGTATCTTGAAGCTACTTTTGAAAAGAAAGAAAGAAATGGAATTACTAAGCTTCTGCTACTATATCGGTTTGAAATGATTAAATCAACGTGATAGGCAGGGAGTTGTAGGAAAAAAAAATATTAGGTTGATATATATGATTTTTTTGCTATGTCAAATATTTTATTTTATTTACATGTGAGATTCAAGAATGTTCTCCTACATTATCCTGTATTTGTCTTACATTATTAATTAGTTATATATTTTCCTGTATTATCTATGACTGTCTGCCAACGCTGGTGCAATTTGTCGATTCCACTCGTGTAGAAGTATGTTGGTTTGAAGGTAAAAGAAGACGTCAATTCAAGTTTTAAAAGCATTTTTGTTATGAAAGAAGTTTGCTCATATGTTGTTGGATAGAGAACGGAAAAGGTGGAAATATAAGGGAGCAAGATCTGCAAAATAAGGGGGATGTGGAACAACCCCAACAAAGCTCCTGGATAACAGCCTTTGTCATGTTTGAATAATGCAGGCGTGCATTATTGTGTTGCAGAATGAGTTGATGCAGTCTTCCCGGTCGTTTTTTCTTGAATTACTGCCGCAAGGTGTCTGAGTTATTAGCAATAAACATCAGCAGTGATGCTTACATTTCTGGAAAGCATTTCCCAGTACATAACGCCATCCTTGTCCCATTTCATGTTTAACACTGTTGTTGATGCACACTAGCTTTTGCAATGGGTGTTACTTTCTTGTTGTTGTGCTAAAACATTCCTACCTTTTTCTCGATGGTGATCATTTCTCCTGGCCAGCAACAATCCTGAACAGGAATGATCGATGTTGTTCTTTAATTATCTGTAACAAGCAAGCATCTTCATCAAAGTTCGCTGGTCCTCCTGAGCGCGGAAAATCACTGAGATCAAAGTAACTCTGTTTGAAACGATTAAACCACTTCATTTCCGTAATTTCCCGAATGGCATTCATCGCGCAATGAGTTGTCTCGAGTGTTTTTGAGTCGTTTCCTCTGATCTTACTCCTTTATTTAACTGAAACAGAAGAATATATATCGGAAGTGCTCGTTTTTCTCTACTTGACACTCCGTCTTCTGTGGCCTACAAACTACACTACCTTTCTTAAAATCTGCAAAAATTCAAGGCGTATTCACAAACACAACAGTATCATTCCAACTGACAAATGATAAACCAAAATAGCAACCACAGTGCTGCCAGACCACAAACAAAAGCTACCAATTTATGCACCAGTCTAATAGATTTATATCACCAAAAATACAGCAGGAAATTAATTATGATATTTAGGAGGAAATCAAGAATACTGGTTAAATCGATTCTATGGACTTCGAAGGGAGGAACGATTCCAATGGTTTGTAAGCTCATCAAGTTCCGTCTTCAGGGAAACTGAAATCATTTCATACCAGTTTTCCTGAAAGAGTCAGATAAGCTTGAGAACACATTCCTTTGTTGACAACAGCGATGAAATATTCATACGTACCGTACGTTTTAAGACTAGTAACATACGGAAGTTTTACAGCTACTATAGTTGGTTGTAAAACTGAAATAAAAAAAATCAAACATAATTTACAAAGTAACGTTCTATTAGCCTGAAATCTTATCATTTGGAATCATTTCTTCTGTTTGGTGAATACTTGCAACACAACACAAGTCGAATACAGACGTCGAAGTGTTAATTACTCAGCCTCTCTAAATTAATATTCATGTAATTACTCCATGTTGAATAATGCGGTTACCAAACCTGTATTGAAGAAAGCAAGGACTACTACTAAACCAAATAGCAAATGTCAAATAAACTATTTCAGTTATCAATCTCATATTAATTTCTGAGTTCAGTATAGCAATACATAAATCAATAGTTCCACACTTACTTGTTGTATATTTTATGTTAACTCATTAGTGGCGAACGTATTTGAAACATAACAATAACTTTGAGTTTAGCTCCTCAATTGCCAACAGAGAATAATTATGTTTGTCTATAAACAACAGATCAAAAGTTGCTCAAGGTAATCTACCAAACGTTTATGTTTTAGTTCATTTTTCAGGGTAAAATTTGAGGTCCTGAGCGGTACCATCTTTGCGAAATTGTTTAACTAACTCAGCTTGAAAACTTTTCAGCTCCGCATGAATTTTCTGGTGTGGATAAGAAATAAGTAGAACTGCTAACTGGTTTGCTTTTAAATTTAAAAAAAGTCACTGAAATAGATACTTCAGTTTGGAAATTATTTTCACATGGTTCCCCACAGTGGTACATTTCTATAAAGAAAAGGTGCCTCGGCACTACTACGTCCTGCATTGTATAAAGTTTACTATACATATTTGAAATAGTGCACAACTTTTAAAAGTGACCTCGCGCAAAAGTTCCGCCACTGCTAAAATGCACAATCGGTTTCCTATCATGTAGAGTTTTGAGTTGTTCCCGACTCTGTTGCAAATTGTTTTTCTCACTGATGAATATTTAGAATTACATTTTTTTTCTGGGTTCAATAAGGTGATTTCGGTTGAACAAATCCACTTCCTCAGAATACCAGTTTCTGACGTCTGCTTTACAGTGTATCGCAAGCCATCAAATCAGCATAGGGTGTATATATATTATTTAACAAATTCCTTATTTGTTACATTTTAGTGTTCGTTTTCCTAAATATCATAGTACATTCACCGCTCCAGCAGCAACATACGTCGTCCAGTATTGGACGAGAGCCGATGTAAAAAGACCGTTCTCTTCGGTACAATAACTATACTTGTCGTGGTCTGGATACGGTCGTCGTGTTGTTGCTGGGCGGTCGTATCTTCAAAACTTCAATATTCTTCTCAAAAATAATCTCAAGGGTCGTCTTAGGGTTCAATCGAACTTCATACGTGATACAACAGCTATCTAAAAGACTTGCACCATGCCTATACTGTAGTGTGGGCTACACCTGAAAAATAATAGTAGAGGACACTGCCTACGATCAATGCAGTGCTTTTCAACAACCTGGGCGACCACAAGCATGTTCTCCGCCAGATCTAACTAAGAAAGGTAAACGTAGATGGCTATAAGAAACATTTATTCAACACAGGATTACATATTAATTTCAATCAGTTTGAAGCTATTTACATATCATGTCTATGCATCCATCTGGTGTACTTAGAACTTTACAATTTTGAACACCATGTATAAAATCAGTTTCAATTCATTTACAAATCATTGCTCACCAACTTTAAATGATGTGTCAATAAATACACCAACAAAACAACAATTTAACTAAACATAAAAATGTAGCTCACTTTGAATTCCTCGTACTATCCATATTCATAAAACGTGTATTTAGATTTAATCATAATAGTTAAATCTTCATTCTAAACTGTCAATTAACATCTTAAAGAAAGACATCAAATGGTAATTTGATTCAATTGGTAGTCTTTAAATAAAACATTCAATATTCCCGTATTCCTCCTATGGGCCATATCAGAAACTTCCTAG
>JAGDQP010058642.1:0-12521 GCA_022664845.1 Lepisma saccharinum
TGTTGTGTTCGAAGTTTCATCAACGATTAAACATTTAATAGTGATGTGTTCGAAGTTGTATCAACGGTTAAATGTTTGATAACGTTGTATTCAATATTGTATCAACGATTAAACCTTTAAGGTTGGCTTAATCATCTCAAAAGCTGTTTAAAATGTATCTTTATTTGAATGCAATAGCCTTTTCTTAGCATTTCGTCTGAAATTTTGTTAAGACAAAATTTACTTAAGAAAACGTTTTAACTACCCTAGTAGCAAAATTTCGTGTTCTACGTTGGACCAACAATCATATTTGTTGACAAAACATGGGAATCACTGCAACAGCCTTTTAATTTTATCCAACAGTAACCCAACGTTGGGCTAAAATAGAAAGCCGTTGGCGAGGGGTGGGGGGCATTATCGTTATCAAGTCGTTAGGCAGGTGTGCGAAATCATACGACTCCCCAACCGTTGGCAGTTTCGTTGGCCCAACAAAATTTTGTTACTAGGGTAAGAATCGTAAAAATTCGTACGTTGTGGATTATTCACTGGATTCCTATCAGTGAAATGTTCCATATATGATGAATTATGGCCGCATTCTGTATTCAGCAGTATGATTATTTATAATGGAAGGCTCATTTCCTGATGTTTCGTCTTCAATTTGCTTCCCAGGGTTAAGATAAGTGGGTCACAACTTTTTAGAAGACTGTTATGATCGCTGAACCGACATGATCTTCCTTGAACTGCTTTAAATGTTAGACTTTCTGGGTCTCTTTGGACATTTGTCCAATAGGAATTAATGCAGCAGAAATTATCCCACCCCCGTGAATTACAATCTTATGTACTGATAGAAGTATCTAAGACCAGAGATAATTACTAACGAACACGTGCGCTATTTCTCTTGCATATTTAAGAGCAGAAGGATTAATTTGGCAAGCACTTGATATGATAATCACCATAAAGACAAGACGATAAGTAAGGTATTTATTTAGCCCTGTTATTTGTGAAATTTTATTTTCATGGACTGTGAAAAATTTTCCGAAACATTCCTGGAGAAAGCTAGACAACCTTCGCTGATTGGAAGTTCCCAGTAACTTGCCAATTGAAAAGCAGCCATCATTCAGTTTCAGGGATACTGGGAGCAAATGCAAAAAAGAGAAGCCTTAAACGAGATTTGAACATGGGTTGCTCGGATAGAAGTCCTACGTCTTACTGACTAGACTAAGTTACTAGTCATAAGAAAACACAATATCAAAACAGTATATGGGTCAAAAGTACGTTGCTCGAACACAGAAAATATAAACTAAGTTAATCTACGATCTATGCCTTGTTTTAATCATTTTTCAATGTATCTACTAGGGATTGGAATCCCCATTCATTGAGAATATATTCCATTTCTGCGAAAACAAGTCATTCGGATGGCGCCAGCAAACGCTTGACCAACCTTAGGCATGTTGTTACGATAAGAAAGCATTTTACATTTCTGCCCATGTGAGGAAAAAACATTGGAACTGAAAACTGAGACCTCCCACTGTGGTAAAAGAAATTACTCGATCCTTTTCAACGATAACTGCAAATACTGACATTTCACTTAAACATTACTGAATATATCAAGCAACTTGACCAAAAATTTTAACAATGTGTTCTGAAAACCTTGTTGTGGCATTCCCAGGATTTGTATTTTCACTCACTCACTCACTTTTGACTAGTGCACCAGAAGCCCCAATTCCCTGCGAAGTTTATGTCGCATGAGGTCTTTGCAATGTGCTTTGTTTCCCTTTCCTCTACTGCCACTATATCATTTCGAGCCTATATGAAAAATTTAGGAAGTTATAATAAAAACTAAACCAGGTGTTTAGTGCAGAGATATCGGATTTGAAGGTACTTGAATCAATTAGTTTTCCAGATATTGTTTATCAATTATCATCATTTTAAAGCCAGTTTTGGAGATATATCAAGACGATGATAAAAATATAATGAGGACATTACAAATTTTTCCATCAATAATAATTGTTAATATAAGGTTGTGGCTTCAAGACTACATTCCATCTATGATTTTTTTTCCTTTATTGTGAAAATTTCTAAGAATAAATTCAAATGGTACTATAATTAATTAGATTTTAATTAAAACATGTTAATACTGTAAGTAGTTTATTTTTCGTTAAATATGTAGACAAATTCTTCATTGTAGAAAAATTCTACTGAATATTCAAATTAAATAGAATTTTTGAACATATAAATGTGATCGAGGTATCTTAAATACCTTGTTATATCTAACTTGAACGAAATATACGTTGAAAATGAAAGAACAACAACCGAGCAATGGTTCATTTCATACACATCAAGTAGGCCTATGACATTTTCAGTTCTATCCAATCAAAACATCAGAAACGTTAACTCTAAGATTAGTTTTGAATTTTTTTCGTTAATTAATACATCCCTATCCATCTTTTCCTTATTATTGAGCGAATAGGTATGAATATTACCAAACTATATGATGTTTCGATTATAATTATTTACAAATAATTGACAGAAAAAATGCAACTTGTCATTGACGTTACTCACAGTTATCAAGATCGCTTTTTGAAAAATACAAACGAAAAATGGGGATTAAATTAAAAATTAAAAAAAAAAAACGCATTCTTGGAATTTAAAAGTGATTGGGCCCAGTATCTTATGTAATGAAAGATTTTCCTCAACAGTTGGATCATATTCTCTGCTACTTTATTTCTAGTGTACACTGCGGAAGATCTAATGTAATTACTCCGCTCTGTTTCTTTAACATATGTTCTACTGCTGGTAACATAGATAAATAATTTTGTTTGATTTTGTTATATGGGGGAAAAGGGATAACATACTAAAAAATATACAATTGGGTCGCGGGCCCCGACAGAACGCTTAATGAACTCTCGCTTAACAGACCACAGTGCCGCTGTTCTAAGACTTTTCGTAGGCGAATGAAACGACGTAATTTGTTTTGAGGAAAACACCACTCTCGAAAGTTAAAGTTAATTGTGTAAAACCTTAATCGAAACGTTCGATACTACACTGCAAAAAATAGCTGTGTTAATTCAACACAATGCTATGTCCCAGCGTGACTACTACTTTTGTGTGTTAAATCAATACAACACACGGTGTTGATTTCGGTACTGTGAAAAAAAGTTACGGCTGCAGTGAGACATGAACATAGGATTCTCAGTTAAAAGTGGAGCGTCTTATCGACTTAGCTAAATCGTCAGATAGAAAATGCACTAGATGCAAACGATATTTAGTGAACAACATTAGAATTAAACGACTATACTATAGATTTAAACAGTGTAGGGGATCAAACATACATTGCTGAATCCCCAAAACTAACTAAGTTACTTGCACGACTTATCCCATGGTTTAATCACTTCCTATTTGTCAATTGAGAACCAGAATTCCCATTCATTGAGAATATTCTATTTCTTTGAAAGCATGCAAGATGGCGACAGCCAAATACTTCAGCAGCATTACTGCTTTCTTATCGTAACAACATGTCAAATGCTGCGCTTGCTTTCATAAAAATGGAACATATTCTCAATAAATGGGGATTGTGATCCCTAATTAACCAATCGAAAAGTGATTAAATCATGGCATAAGTCGTGAGAGTAACTTTGTTTGTGTTTGAGGTTCAGCAAGATTTTTTTATCCTATATTGTTTCAATCTAGCACTTTTTGTGTCTGACGATTTAGCGAAGTTGGTAAGACGCTTGACTTCTAACTGAGCAACCCATGTTCAAATCTAACTGCAATCGCAACTTTTTCTCCCATTACCGAAATCAACACCGTGTGTTGTGTTGATTTAACACACAAAAGTGGTAGTCACGCTGGGACACCGCATTGTGTTGAATTAACACAGCTAGTTTTTTACTGTGTAACAAACCTGGCCCTCACGGTACAGTTCGATTTAGGGGCATTCGAGAACTCTCGACACGTATTCAGATCAGCATTCTTACTGTGCTTTTCCAAAGATTTCCCTCAGTCAAATTAGATGAAGGCGTTGTAATACGTATACAATAGCAGACATTCTATTTTATACGGTCTCTTCGCAGTTGTGATCGCTAAGGGATGTAATCACTCAAACTTGTGTACACTTCATAAGTTGTACACTCAGTGTAAAAGGCACCATAATTCGATTAGAACCGACCCGGTTATGATGTTACCACACTAAACTCTGAACACCGTTCTCAGTATGGAGCCATGACTGAGGAGAAACTGAATATAAAAAGGAAACGAATATACCGAGTGCCCTAGAAGTAAGAGAGCAACTATGATCTGTTGATATACGTTATTGAGCTTGGTACACGTAGAAATAGACATAGTTTGAAGGAACAATATGATTAGTACTAGCACATTGGGATTGCAGTACATTCATAGAAAGTGTTCAAATAGCGCAGCATTGCTATCCAGACAATGTGATGCTTTGTGACGAACAGATAAGCATACTTTGGTACACAGAACCACGGGAATGTTTGCACACGCTCGTACGATGTTATGTTTCAGTTCATCAATCGTACGTGGCTTCTTGGAATACATCTCATTCTTCACAACACTTCACACAACAAAATTTGGTGGCATAAGATCGGAAGAGCGAGGGGA
This sequence comes from Lepisma saccharinum, assembly GCA_022664845.1. Classification (NCBI taxonomy): domain Eukaryota; kingdom Metazoa; phylum Arthropoda; class Insecta; order Zygentoma; family Lepismatidae; genus Lepisma; species Lepisma saccharinum. Next base: position 4,600 of record JAGDQP010058642.1, read on the forward strand.
ATATCAGTCTCTCTTCATCACCCAATCCAATGATTAGGGAATGTTCATTCTGCCAGTTGCGCGCTACGATGCTGTAGTGAGGTGTGTCCCGTCGTGTTGGAACCTCATATCATTAATATCACACCAAAGCAAACAACATCAAAAAACATACTGCATAACACTAAAACTCATATAGGACAATGTCCTTATTCCAGAGTGCCCCCTTATTTCTGGGACACCCGGTATAAGATAACTTTCATTCAAAACTCTGGATTTTTTCCTGTTTAATGAAAGAAAGATAAGACTATACAATCCCAGGATAAAAGTGAAGGGAGTTGAATTGAATTTTCTAAACGCAAGATTAACTTTTTGAAGCTTACAATTCTTTTTAACTAACACAATAACGTCACCATTTCACAGGATTAAACTTTGTAAATAAGCTTCTGACTAAAAGTAGAATTGGATCTAGCGTGCAAACACTATACAGACTTCAAAATACAGAAATCTCGTAATAATCTCACATTCTTCTCTTTGTACGTTACTTTATTCTTTCTTGTCTTCCTTTTGTCTTTCCTTGTTTCATTGTTGGCCCTACACAACAAAGGAAAAGATGAAGAAGTGATACAGGAAATTAAGCAGAAGTTAATTTGACGATATTACCACTTGTGTGGGGATTTTCTCTGGAGTGACGATTAATTTCTTCGATGTAACTTCTTTAACAAAATAAAAGACGTGTTTGTTTCCTTTATTGTAAAAGGGTGAAGAAAAGACTAATTGGAGAGAGTTGTTTATCAAGCAAGGCTTTTTTTCCTGTTTCTTCTCTAATTAGAGCGTCTCTACCGACAATTAATCTGTTCTCTTACACTTTCAATTTAAATGACTTCAGTTCTATACAAGATGCTGCTTAATATGCGGAATATTTCTTTTACTCATTACATGCTTAGTACCATTTTTCTTTTCTCTTTTCAAAATGTATGCTATATCGTTCCTTTTCCAGACAATTCGTCAATAGCATACACTTCTTGCAATTTAATTAATAATACTCATTTTTCTTTTTACTTTATTGATACGGCAAAAAATCTTAGCTTTTTTTATTTAAAACTGAATTTTAAAGGAGTACTGCGCATAAGAGCCGTATTCTGCCCCTCAACCGGTTTTAATGAAATTTTACACGTAATATCTAGACAATTATGAGAGTTCCAATAATACAAATCCTATGTCCATACCACTTCCGGCTATCATGCAAATGCGTACAAAAATGACCACTTCCGGATTCTAATTTTTATAGTGTTGTTCAAAATAAATTCTGATATCTCCAGAATGACTTAAGCTAACAAATACAAATTTCGTACGGAAAGTACGAAAGTACTATAATTAGCATGTTACATTGTAAACCAAAAGATCATAGCTTTAACCGTTTTGGATATAAAAATTAATTTTTGTATGTAAACATTCAATTTTCGTTATAAAAATTGCACTTTTCCCAGGAAACATTTGTGTTGTTTAACCATCAGCCCCCACGAGTTACAAAACGATACTTCGCTCAAATAATCTTCATGTAATGTAGAAGAACATATTTAAAAATCATTTTGTAACTGATGGCGGCTGATGGTTAAAAGAAACATTTTATACTAAAAAAAATGTGTACTTCCGGATTCTAATTTTTATTCAAAATAAATTCAGATATCTCCAGAATTACTTAAGCTATTAAATCCAATTTTTTGAAAAGTACTAATATAATGACAATGTTGCACTGTAAACCGAAAGACTATATCTGGAACCGTTTTGGAGATAAAAAATAATTTTCTTATGTAAACGTTCAATTTTACTTATAAAAATTGCGCCTTTTCTAGGAATCTTTGTGTTGTTTAACCATCAGTCCCGACTAGTTACAAAACGATACTTCGCTCAAATAATCTCCATGTCATGTAGAAGAACGTATTCAAAAATCATTTTGTAACTGATGGGGGCTGATGTTTAGAAGAAACATTTTATACTCCAAAGTTGAGTACTTCACGTGGAAGTATATGTTTGAAATTCAGCTAAATAAACCATTATATGTCTGAAAGTTCTTATGAATCCAAATCAAATTTTGTGTGACAAATACATTTTGTGTTTTTCTGCTATCCCACCGTTCATTATTGACATTTTCTTGTAAACCATTAGTTTTCTCCACAAGTAACTGCATTTCTTCTTGCGATATGTTCATCTGTAGGCGCGTCTGTCACAAGCGCAGACCGATAGACGTTGCAAATAGAACACGATACGCACGTACTCTATATTATTTATCTATTTGTGTGTTGGGTATTACATGATCCGGAGCCTTCCACTGCTTAACTCTGCTATTCGCAGATTCCACCTCCCACTGTATTCCTGTTACTATCGTTGATTTATTTGCCTACAAGGTCGTGTGCTGTTTTTGTCCTTTCTTCAGAAGCTCGGGCATTTCAGATTAGAAGTCAAGTCTGATAGAAGATCCTGGACTGAATCCTGAAGACTGAATCCTGGAAGCCTCTATCGACGACAAAAATGTTTTCCTCTTGAAGACATACTCGCATTTCTTCGATGTTGTTTTTAAACATGTGTTCTGATATTCTAGCGTCCGTGCTCCTAGAGTCAGCGAGATAAGCAGTAAATATTTTATATTTCAAACAGGGCTGATGTTATCAACTAGAAACTTTTATTGTGATATGTTCATAATATCAGTATTTGTCACACAAAATGCGGTTTGAATATCATAAGAACTTTCAGACATATGATGGTTTATTTAGCTGAATTTCAAACATATACTTCCACATGAGGTACTCAACTTTAGAGTATAAAATGTTTCTTCTAACCATCAGCCCCCATCAGTTACAAAATGTTTTTAAATATGTTCTTCTACATGACATGGAGATTATTTGAGCGAAGAATCGTTTTGTAACTAGTGGGGGCTGATGGTTAAACAACACAAAGTTTCCTCAGAAGACTGCATTTTTTAGAAGTAAAATTGAACAATTACATACGAAAATTAATTTTTATCTCCAAACCGGTTACCGATATTGTCTTTCGGTTTACACTGTAGCATTTTCATTATATTAGTACTTTTCACACGAAATTTGGATTTAATAGCTTAAGCCATTCTGGATATATCTGAATTTATTTTGAACATACTATCAAAAATTAGAATCCGGAAGTGGTCATTTTTGTACGCGCTTTCCATGATAACCGGAAGTGGTATCGACATAGGATTTGGATTATTGGAACTCTCATATTGTCTAGATATTACGTGCAAAATTTCATTAAAATCGGTTGAGGGGCAGAAAACGGCCTTATGCGCAGAACTCCTTGCACCTTGTTAACAATGGAAAAATGTCTTGTTAAAACGCAGCACGCGTATAGTTGCTGCTCACAAGTTTGCTAGGCTAAGGAATGAGAAGAGCGTTCTCCTCTCCCTCCAACGCATCTATGCACTCAATACATGATTTTTTTTGACATCGCCTTTCTGAAGAAGTAAGTAGCCGGTTGGCCGTGCAAAGGCAAAAACACGTAGACTGAAAAATTGACCGAAATTGAGTTCTTATGGTCTGCCTTTTGCTAAATAACTCTAGTTCAATCAAATGTGCAGATACAGCTTTCTGCAGCAACGTCAACGAGAGAAAATTGTGTGCAATGTATTCCCAGCCTGGCAATCTTCTGAGCTACCAACTATACATACCAATCATTGAAAGGGCTCAATAGAAATCAGTTATCCCTTCCTTTTCTTCTTTTGCCGTTTCACGTATGGACTTTTATTTAAACTTTACATTTCTGGACTTTAACCCAGTGTTCGATTTGCCGGGGCATGCCGGGGATTTTCCCTGGCGCGGGAGGATTTCATCCTCGGTAGTTGATTCCGAATATCATTCAAACCAGGGACAACATCTTTGTATTTCTACCCAAAGGGGTAGTATGTTGAAACCTACCAGAACCACTAGATTTAGGAATTTTAACAAATCAAACACTCCTATAACCCACCTTAAGGCTACAAGCCATCACGTCTAAAGCTTTACCATGATGTTGGAAAAGGAATGACGGAGCTATCGACCAGAACCTATATTCTAGGTACCATCCTGACATTCGAATGGTGGAACGGAGGTAAATCCTGGAAAACCTCAGTGAAGATGGTCGGCGTAAGCGGGACTCAAGCATAAGTTCAGAGTTGTATCCAAATACTTTTGGAACAAACTGCGGTTCCAAACTGTTTGGACACAACCCTGAACTTACTATGAATAATTCATATTTCTTAACCTCTATACTGTTTCATCTAGCGCTGTATTATCACTGGATTTTGGTTCAGTCAGAAATTCTAATTTTATGCTGTACTTCTAACTGAACAACTCGTGCTCAAATCTCGCTTCAGGTTTTTTATTTTCCTGAAAACTGTAAGGTGGCTAGCTTTTATTAGCCAATTTACGGGGAAATTCTAGTCAGCTATTGTTGCCTATTTTTTTCCATTAATGCGTCTGATAATATTTAACAGTCGAATAAGTTTTCTTAACTATCGTGTTCAATATGTTGGGTTGATGCGAATGAAATGTCCGCCCTAGGTACGTCATGTCCGAAGGTAAAAAAATAAAAACTACGTTATGCCTACCTGGTTATTTAAAGTAGTCGCCATATTTGAATTTGAATTTAGTTTTTAAGGCCTTTAGGCAACTATGGCTCAGGCCAAATGGATGATGATGGGATGATGTGTTGAGCGAGTTCTCTAAATTAACAGTATACGACTCTACGCTTTTCTAACATGCTGATTCCTGGTGACTATTAGAGAAACTTATTGAACATTGGCTTGATCATTTTATATTTCTAAACCATAGACACATATCTTAATTTCATGGGATGGCAAGGGAAAGCAACTTTTAAATATTTAATTATAACGAGGCTGAGCGATTTGAAGAAAAATAATTAAAACGGAAGAAAGAAAAACTAATTGAGATAAAACATTGTTGTTTATTATTTCAAATGAAAAGAAAAGAAATAGTTATTGTTGTTTTGATCATTATTATTATTATTATTATTATTATTATTAGTAGTAGTAGTAGTAGTAGTAGTTGTTGTTGTTGTTGCTGCTATTGTAAAGTAGTAGTAGTAATAGTATTAGTCGAAGTAGTAATAGTAGGGTAGTAGTTGGTGGTAGTAGTAGTAGGAGAGTATTGCCCAATGCCCATGAGAAGAGATTGAAGCTGTGTCGTCCCGAAAATGTCTTTCTCAGAAAGTGTCTCTTCTCGAAAAGATGCATATAGTATATTACGAACGTTCTGTCTCGTCTCGTCTCGTTAAGGGACAATATTAACTGGAAGAGGTGGAAGGGAAGGGGGAGAAGGAGGAAACAGTAGGAAAGTTTAGAACACATAATAGTTATTTAAAATCTTAAAAAGCAGAAAATTAAGTTATTAACACCACTATGGGGGAAATGCTAGTTTTAAAAAATATTTTAAAAAAATAGAATTTTTGAATAGAAAATAAATATATACGCACCACCCATCATGATTTTTCCATGCCCCATCGGACTGAAATTTGGCTTGGACATCTCAGCACCGTGTTCATGCATCAACCATCCTGTCCACTCCGGCGAGCACCTGTTCATGTGTGAGAAAATAAGAAAGACTACAGATGGAATTCAGAAGTTACTAAAGTTTGTTAAGTAGCACAACATGTATCCGCAATTAAGGTAGAACAGCATAAACTGTAAATTACAGCAAAATTAATTTACGAAGCAAGCTTACCTTATTTGGTAATGGCTAATTTATCCTTAATTGTTCTAATATTAATGCTTTATTACGAAGACTGTTTAAAAATAACACTCGGATAACAACAATACGTATTAGTATCAGAAAGGATAAAGACTTTCAATACGCCTGCCAAACGACAAGTTGACTATCAATGCATTATTTTCATATTTTTAATTAGTCAAGTTATGGTAATGATGTAGTTTCCAAATCAACTTATTTTTGTAGGACGAAATTGGTTATTGATATATATATATATAGAATTGAAAGCTCGGCAAATCCTCTGTTAGAAAGTTTTTGAACTAGCGAAGTTATGGTATTCTAAGAAAAGTTCAGTTCAGGTCATAATAGAGTGTCATAGATGATAGTAAAGAATAGGTGAAATATAAGAAAGCAAGAACTAGGCAACAATAGAACTACCACTAATGAGACTAACATTTTCAATACTAACTAGGAAGAAAGTTTAGAGCCTATTTCCAATAGTTGCGTCGTTTCTTTTATTTACAGTTACTAGATACATTCTTATCATGTTTGCTATGATCTTAATCTTCTTCTGCTTCACTTTCCTTTTCTATTTTCTAGTTTTGACAAAAGAAGAATAAGAAATTTGTCACACTCCTATCATAACAATGTTTAATAGATACGTCTGGTTCGGCTCACTGATTCCAGGCTCATAATATATACAATATTACATTTGACATATTTTATCTTTTTCACTTCAGACAGATATCAAGCGTAACATAAATTCTTTTGCTAAAGAATAAGTAGGGTCGTTTCCATGGATACTGACAAAATAGGAAAACAGAGTTAACAATGAATTTTAGTTATAATTGATTCGAATCATATTTATAAATTTATTGCAAAGATCTTGCTTTCTGACACTATTTAATCTAGTTATCTTTTTATCCAATCAGTATGGTTTCTCAGATGTCTTCAAGAGTGTTACCCTAATAAGGTATTGAACTGATTGAAAGTATCATACTTAAGAAAAAATATATAAATAAAACTTTTTGAAGACATACTTTTCTTAAACAATTCGTACTAAAAAGTCAAAAATATTTTTTATGTATGATTCAAAAGATAAGCATGGGGCACGCTCTCATATACAGTCACTTTATAAATTCTTCAATTGGCGCGCTGCATGCTTTTCTTTTCAGTCATACATAAAAAGATTTTTTTTCTTACTTTTTAGTACGAATTGTTTTAGAAAAGTATGTCTTTAAAAAGTTTTAATATATTTTTTTCGAGCAATTACAGTTTTCTCAAGCTAATGTTTTGTGCAACAAATCATAAAGTATTCTGCAACTAGTGAAAGCTAACATCGTTCCAGGTTAGTATTTATTTTAGGATAAAGAAGTCCAAATTAAAAAAAATAGAAACCCGACTTACGTTTCTGTGCAAAATTTCATCATTGTACGACGTCGGGAAATGGGTTAAATTAACGTTGCAAGATTTGAGGACACAACGAACTATGTGAACTAAAGAAAAGAATGTAAAAAACGGATGAATGTATGAAACAGAACTATATAGACAGTATATATGTACTTAAGTATGATGTTTTGGATGAAAGTGATCCATTATAAATCACACAAAAATTAAATTATTACGCTTAAATATAGAAAATCGCTATTACTAAAATACAGGTTCAGGTTCCCAAAATACAAAGTTAAGACGCAGATTTGCAGAAAAATCTGAAATCCTAGCAACGGATCGTATACAAATTTTGTTTAGTGTCTTTTGTGAACAAATTAATTTAATCTCATTTTTCTTTTCAAAAACTCTTTGTTCTTGTATAGAATATAAGGAGACATTTGCTGTTCCTTGTTACACCACGTAAATACAACCATACAAGATATGCTTTATGTGGCATGCTGAAATGTCATTACAGTGTTATGTATACATTTAGAACATACGTATGTAAGGATGCGGCATTGGGGAAAGAATGGGTTCATACAACATTACAATAGTTATTTTTACTAGTCTTACAAATGTCTAGCCGTGATTTGTTTAAAACTGATTAAAATGCAAAGTTCTCCGCGGCTCAATGTCCATTCTACTAATTTTAGCTGCCCATGCCGGTAATTTGCGTATTTATGAGCCTTCATATACTCGGAATGCTATCGTGAACTACTATTACGGTCGGACACAAAATTTATTTTAATTTTCTTTAGATAGAACTGAACATGAATGTGG
>JAGDQP010058643.1:0-12521 GCA_022664845.1 Lepisma saccharinum
GGTACTAAGCTTTGTCCGATATGAACAGGTGGATTTTTCTTCGAAATCTACGTAATATATTTAAATTCAATAACTGGCTGTTTTAATTGTTAAAGGATGCTGTCCACAATAACTTATGAAGTTACCCGTAATTCGTACATTTTTAGGTAATTTCGAAGCAATACTACCTATTCAGGTGAGTCGAAGTTCAGCACTTCCGGAAAATTCCCTCATATCTTCACCGATCATGGTCCCTAGACTCCAAAAATACCATTTAAAAAGAACGATTTTGGATATGTAGTAATCATATATCTTTATATATAACGCTTTTTGGCACACGATAGCGGCCGCATTTCTTAACCGAATCAAACCAAATTTAGAATACGTATATATTGGGTTAAAAATTCGATCCCATTCGAAGATGGTCCAGAATTTGGGGGGCTATGCCCCCCGAATCATTATATGTTTAACTTACTCTAGTGGCCGCATGTCTTAACCAAACTTGCCATACATATATATTGGAGTAAAAATTCAACCCGTTTGGAAAGGGGCCAAATCGGTCCAAGGGTTCGGTTGCTATGTTCCGCCAAATGTTTAGCTTATGTAAACAAAATAGTACAGACTAAAATTGATCACAATTCGAAATCTACCTCCCGCCTGCAGGCAGATGCAAAAAGGGATTATTTTACTATAGTATAGAAAGGTATCGCACATTACGCGCTGATAAATATTGTCGTTTCCTACGATAATTATCGTGCAAGTTGGCAACTCTGCTGCTGCCTTCTACATTTCTCAGTCACACCCACATCACACATTACGTCAGGGATCACGTGATCTCGGATAACCAGTAGTAGAGTTTTCGATCGTATGAAGTTTGTATCCTGTGAAGTGTCGATTCTACGCAGTTCCGATCTATTTTTATCTCTGTAGGATTAAAACGCGCTTTTTTAAATAAATTATTTGTACACTATTATCATATTAATCACAAATTCTTATTTTTTAAAGCGTTGATCACACACCGTATGCAGTTTCGATCGTATGCAGTGTCTACCGTATGCAGTTTCGATCGTATGAAGTGTCGATCCTGTGCATGTAACCCGCTGCGAGCGCTCACTCACTGGAGATCTCTCACTGAACCACTCACTGCGCTGAATGAATAGATTGTATATTTACTCTCTCATCGAGATAAAGGTGGAGTGGAAGTGAAAATTCATTGCACACTTCGCTCGCGCGCTCGAATTCAGGAATTCGAGCAGGAACGTTCAGGCAGATTTGTTTTACCTGATTTTTATTCGACCTGGTTTTTGTTCGATCAGATTCTGTTCGCTTGAAAAGTTATTTTGGTGTTTCGAGCGCTCGAAATCCACTCATTTGCACACCTCTACTTACCAATGCACATTCTACTCACACACATACCCTTGATAGTGAAGCTAACGAGAAGGACCTAATCCCGCTTAATCAATCCGTCTGTGTGCAAATAACAAATCTCAGTAACCAGAAGATATTATCCATGTTTCGTAGGAAAGGTCTTGGCTAGACTAACTCAAAGCTGACTGAACAGTCTTGATTAGTGCAGTGAGTCAGTGTGTCCAGACCATTTTTTTAAAGTTTAATACTTCAAATTGTTTCCATTCCGTTAGACCTATCTGCACCAAAACGTGACATATTCTATAAAATAGTGGGTGCCTCGGTCTTTAAGCACCCTAATTGTTAGTGTTACCAGCCAATTTTATAAAAATCAGTTTGTGTCTGAGATGCTATATAGTGACCCTCAGAGCCTTCGCGATTAACAGAATAGCATCACTTACTTCTTTTGACACAGACACGTATGTTATTGTGACCTGCCTCAGGCACGCTGAACTAAGTATGCCGCAGCCCCTTCTTAAGTACAAGCGCCACTTTGCGGCCATCCTCACGACATATCTGTGACCAGCCCCTGGCACGTCAGAAGTGATTTACATGTTGGAGATCAGTTAATCTCCAACCACAACGCAAATGCTAGAATTGTGGAACGTTACTCCTACGATAGAAAGAGCAAACGATGCCGTGAATGCTCCTTATCTATTGTCAATAAATGTTGTAAGTAAAACTATAGTCCTGCTGCTTTATACGTAGTATGATTAATACTACTTGCTTTAAATATTCGTCAATTACTTAAATAGATAACGGACTTGTATTATAACACTAATGGTGAAGTCAATTTGGACAGACTTCTCGAACAACTAGAGTGCATACAAAACTCTTAAATTTACTGAAGAATTGAATAAGTATTTAGTATATGTAACGTTTGAAATCGGAAAATTAATCAACCTATAGTTAATGAAAGAGCAAAGAATCATACTAATAGTTGGAAGATCGTCTTATTTTGGCGAAGTAGAAAAGTGATTAAAAGAGCTTTAAAGGCCAATGTATAACTAAAATGACTTTCATTTCAGGCAACTACTGCTCCGTTTGCATGTGAACCTAACGAATTCCATTGTTTGGATGGCCTCTGCATTCCTAAGGAATGGGTTTGCGATGGACACGAAGATTGTGCAGATCACAGTGATGAAACAGTTGGATGTTCAACAAAGGTAGGTTATCGGCAGTTCGTTACACTTAGGCATGACAGTTAGTAGTGTAATATTAAACACCACAGTGTCTCGAAAAGTGATGCAACAATAACTGTAACTGGCCATAAACTTTAAACTAGTGTAAATATTGAAGCCCTACTGACAACCTTTTGTTCTTTCATGTATGTAGACAATTTTCTAAAATTATAACAGGATCGAACATAAATTGCAGGTAAGGAACAATTGAAACATCAGGGCGTAATTTTACTTCTAGATCACTGACCTTCCATGTCAATAAAAAAAACTATATCATCCATCATAATCCATGTATACCGGTACGCTTATACGCGTAATTGCGTATATCTAGTGCCGGATCTGGTGGGGGGGGGGGCAAAAGAGGGGCAAGCGCCCCGGGCTGAACATTTAGGGGGCGGCAAACAGCTCAAAATAAAAAATAAAAGCTCCTAAAAAAGGAAGTAAAATCTCCTATTAAATTGAAATTGACCTAAACGTGTTGAAAATTTTAATACCGACGCGCTAACATTTTTTTTATTATTCCATACAACCTATCTTCATTTCTAAAATTCAAAACCGCGATTCAAACCAGATAGGCAGGTCTACTGTCTTACTGGAATTAGTAATAGCGATAATGCCATTATAGGCTCCAGAGAACATAACAAAAGTACACTGCGTGATGCGAGACAGTGGGTAAAGTGAATAAAAACGAGTAAACGCTTATACTTACCTATTTTTCGGTAAATACTTGGCACTAAGTGAAGAAAGAGTATACTTTCCATCAAGAGTTAATACTTGTGCTTTGAAAGTAAATGCTCGGAACTTTTAAGCAATTACTTAAATAAGAGCAAACAAACAACTTGCAAGTAAACTCTCAATTCATACAAGAAAATACTTTCGAGTATATTCACCGGATTGGAAAGAGAATACTTTACTCGCGAGTAAGCACTTTCGAGTATCTGCGTCTTTTTAGTCACTTCACCCAATGTTGTGGCAGTCGCGTCGGCCGGTCGGTTTGGCTAAAAAGTTCTATCAAACGATTTTTAAAAGCAAACTAAAAATCTTTATTATAAATTTGAGAACATTTTACTTTATACAAATTGTGAAATAGAAAATGAAAAGTTGAGTTCTTAACTATATAATTTTAAAGTAGGATAAACTTTAATGTTACAAATCCGTGACAATATCATTTTATTTGTACAAGGTATGAAATAGAGAGTGAAAAGTTAAAATATGAAGAAACCTTTTTAAAGTATGACCAACTTCTTTGTTATAAAGTTAGGAATAACAGTTTACTTCGTGCAAGTTAAAAGTTGAGTGGCATTTTACTTTGAGTAAGTTCTAACAAACTATGTTAAAGGAAACTAAAAGAAAATCTTACAGATTTGAGAAGACATTTTACTTCGTACAATAGAAACTAAAAAGTTGAAATGTTAGCTATACATTTTTAAAACTAGGATAAACTTTTCTGTTACAAAGCCATAATACCAATATGTTATTTGTACAAGTTATGAAATAGAAAATGGAAAAATTAAATAATGGAGAAAACTTTTTCAAAAGTATGATGCACTTTTGTTACAAAACTTAGAATAAAATTTTATTTTGTACAAGTTACAGAGTATAAAGTGTAAGCTTAAGTTAAAACATTTTAAAAGTTAACTAAACTTGTTGATATAAAGTTGTCCATAATGTTTGATGTAACTTTGGAATCAAAATGAAAATTTCTTATTCATGATATTACGTTTCTTCATCTTATGAAAACGTACTAACTCAATATTCAACATCTTTGATCTTTGACGAAAATGAAATCACACCATCTATAAAGTTAATATCTAGTGCAAGGGTGAGTTCTTTATTTGTTCTCTTAAGCAAAGACATGTACTTTAAATATTCTTACCTCTGTATATTATACACCCCCTCAGAGTGTGAATGCAATGTTAAGTCTATTAAAATTGATCAAAGTAGATATTAGATTTATTATAATGTAAAAAATTCTTATAATATTTATTCATTTCTTTATCCTGTAAGATATGCAAGCTCAATATAACGTTAGTCTATTACAGGAAGTATGTAATATCAAATGGATTGAACTCTGTTAAGAAAGATGACTAACTCCTTATCCTATGATATATTCATTGCATCATGCCAGCGAGGTATCTCAGAAGGCATATCAAACTTCATCTGATGTAACATTTGAGCTAATATATACTTTTTATCAAATGTAAGTTTTTCCTTAGCTCGATATGTAATTCACCTTGGCAAGCGCGTATTATGGGAAACACACTCACCTTGATCCAAAACCAACATTCATTCTATTCAATTAAAGTTCAATATATATTTTATTTCTAAAATTGTACCACTTAAAAATATATAACCATTCTAGTATGGATATAACGAAGGTAGGATTACCAAATCGTAGTTGCTTTAAATATTCGAAATGTGTTCTCATGAGTAAAATTTCTGGTTAAGTATGAGAATCTTCGTTATTCCATAGAACGGAAATCAAACAAATATAAACATAACTTTTTGAGACTTATATGAGAAGTGTTGAACATATCACATATTAGTTAGGTTCAATTAAGTATATCACTAGTGGATGGAATATTATGTATTCTCACACGTCTGAAAAATACCCTCAATAGAAAAGAATTGCACTGGTACAGTTAACACAACTTCTTAGATTATTCATTTGTTAAAAGCTATACATTCGTCTCCCACTGCAAAATTTGTATTTTCAAGTCGTCGAAGGCTGGAGTTCAACATAACATTAGGTGAAAACCTTTCATATAATCTAGTTCTGTTTTGTCTTAACGCTATTTTTATACCCTTACATTGAAAGTTGGTCATTCATCTAGTGCTTATAGTTCCTGAGATAGGTTTTCGGGTCACTCACGGGTTCGGCAACGGGTTTGTCTTAACGTTATTTTTGTACCCCTACATTCAAAATTTGTCCCATTCGTCTAGTCCTTATAATTTCAGAGATACGTTTTCGTGTCATTTCGGGTCACTCACGGGTTCGAGTATGAGTTTGTCTTAACATTGTTTTTTATACCCTTACATTGAAAGTGTGTCCCATTCCTCTAATCCTTATAGTTCCGGAGTTATGCTTTCAGCTCACTCGTGGGTCAGGGTATGACTTTGTCTTAATATTATTTCTCTTTCTCTCTTATATCCTTACATTTAAAGTTCGGGTCGAAACTAAAGGAAAATACAGAAAGTTTTAACAAAATAAACTTATATCAATGTTAGTTAATCTTATTTTATCTTACAAAGGGCAGTGAAGCTATTTTCAACTTCTTACCAACAACCTATTCTTATTTATTTTTTTTATTTTTTCAAAACCTAACGAACTCAACTTAGTCAGTATTAGTTAAAATGTAAGGAAAAGAGGATCTTTCTCTCGATGTAGGGTAAGTTATACAAACTTATTTTAATGATTTTTTAAAAAGGTTTAATTCTGTTCATGTCATGTGAGCTTAATGATGGAAAAAAACACAATGTGTAAATCTTTCTAGCGTAACTCAGTGATAGACCATTGACATAATATTTATGAGGTCTTGGGGTCAATCTCAGCTCAAGGTTTTTCCTCAATCACATTAAACAAATGAGGGATGGCAGCTTCAACATAGAAGCTGGCTGGGACCTCCCCTCCCCCCCCTTTCCTAGTTCGAGCCTCAGGTGCTTAAAGGCAACCGTTTGTGTGAATTTTTCTGAGTGTATTTCATATTCACTGTTCAATTTATCAAAAGATGTTCAACTCAAGATAGCTCAGTGATGAAGCATTGACATGCATTCGCAAGGTCCTAGGTCTTTAGACAGCTATTGCTCACGTCAGATGGATGATGATGGAATGAGTTAGTGAATGAAAAGGTGGGAGGAAACGGGAGAACTCTGAGAAACTTTAGCCAACTATTGTTCAGGCGGATGGATGATGATGGAATAAGTTAGTGGAATGAAAAAGTGGGAGGAAACTGGAAGAATCCCGAGAAAAACTGTGTGTGAATTTTTCTGTGTATTTCATATTCAATATTCAATTTATCTAAAAATGTTTCAAGTCAGTGTAGCTCAGTGGCAGTGCATTGGTCTACCATCGAGTCTTAAGCTCAATCTCAACACTCGACCATTCTGACCAAGGTTTTCCAAGGTATTTCCTGTCACATCAGACAAATGACAGGATGGTACCTTCAACATAGCACCTGGATAACACCTTCCCCAAATTCTTTCCCCTCCCCTATCCCGGTCTGAGCCTCTGATGCCTAAAGGTCACCATGTATGTGAATTTATCTGAGTACATTTAATATTCAGTGTTCAATTTGTCAAAAGATGTCCACTAAATCGGCGTAGCTCAGTGATAGAGCATTGACGTAGCATTCGGAAAATTCTGAGCTCGATCTCAGCGGCTGACCATGCTGACCGAAGTTTTTCCAAGGTTTTCCTCAGTCACACCAAACAAATGAGGGACAAACTGACACCTCCACCCTCCCCTATCTCGGTCATTAGACAACTATTGCTCAGGCCGGATGGGTAATGATGATATGGTTAAATGGATTGAAGAAAAGTGAGAGGAAAGGGGAAACCTTAAGAAAAAACCCACCCACACGGTATTTATCCACCACAGAGCCCTCATTGCCCATTCTTGAATTAAAAAAAATATTTAAGATCTTTGGGTAACTATGGATCAGGCTGTATAGATAATTAATGATGGAATGAGAAAAGTTAGAAGAATCAGGGATACCCTGAAATTTCATAGGCTCACTTTAATTTGAATTTAAGACCTTTAGGCAAGTATGGGTCAGTTCGTATAAATGATGGAATGAAAAGGTGGGGAGGAACCAGAGAGATCTTGAATTTAAATTTAAGATCTTTAGACAACTATTATTCAGGCCGGATGAATGATAATGGAATGAAAAAGTGAGAAGAACCCTGAAAAAATCCACGCACACGGTGTTTGCCCACCGCAAAGTTCACACGACATGAGCTAGGATCGAACCAACGACCTCTAGCACTATCATATGAAATATCAGATTTCCTCTAGTGCATAAAGATCTCATTCTTAGTTAATAATTGAAAATATGGTAAGCAAGAATAAAAATCTTAATATTTCTACCTAAACATTTTGTGTTCATATCAGATAGATTTTCCCTGTTATGTGAGGATTTCATCCTTGGTTATTAATTTTCAAAATTATAGTATTTCTACCTAAACATTCATTGTTCATAGGAAATGTTAAAATTCTATTCTTGATGCATGAGGATTTCATCTACTGTTCACTAAATAATGCTTAAATAATACATCCTCCCAATTTTCACTTTACACTCACAATTAAAATAATCTAAATAATAAAAATGAAAAACTTACTAAAATATAATAACAGTGATAATACATTTCCACTGTGTAAATTATCTCACTTTCAAATAAGACACTAATTCAACTCGAGTTACAAAAGATAAAAATTCACTAATTTTCACTATCATAGTTATAGCACAAGTAAGATCGGGACGGGCGTAAGCCATAGTGCTGTTATCACCCATACAATTCATTTTATCTTATCATATAGCAAAAGTAAGTAAATTTTTTAAGTAAACCACCTTTTTCTTCAACCATTAGAAGTTAAAATATGTAAACTTGATAAAATAAGGTTAGCAAGTGAGTAGATGAGTACGACAAATTTGTTGTTTTTAGTTGGCAACACCGCAGGTTAAAGTCCAGGTCAGTGAAAATATGGCAACATGGCAGGTCAAAAATCCAGGTCACCTTATCTCTTATCAGTGACATGTGATAAAGATTAGAATATATAGAGGGCAGTGTTGTTGCATATAACATAACTAGCGTGGAGCTCTAGTCATGGACAACTATCAGTATAAACGTGAAGTTGAAGAAGACGAAGTTGAGTTATCGGTGGAGGATGGGGAGATAGTGGAAACTTTAGCATTACTAGCTAAAGACGTTCAAGAAGAAGGTGATCGTACAATATTCAGTTTATTAAAATCTAGAAGAAATGGAGAAGATCAGCGCTCACCTTCATTATTATTATCAATGGTGAAGGAGGAGGAGGATGCTATTGAAGAGGTATTTCATGCATAGTTCCAAGGAAGCCGGAGAAGCAGTTGAGAGGGAAGAAGCGGATTTTGAAGAAGGGAAATTATCCTGTGAAGAAAAGATTGTTTTATGGGAAGGACTCATCACTAGAAGTTGAAGAGAACTCTTCATTAATATCAGGAGAATTACCATCGATAGTGAGATCAGGACGAGTATTGTTAAAAGCAGTAAGACCAGCTATAAAGAAAGTTAATACAGCAACAGCTGTAGAAGCGTCATCAGGATCATCAGCCTTGGTGAAATCAGAGCGAGTATTGGTGAAAAAGGTTCCATCATCATCATCATCATCAACAGCAGCAGAAGGAGGTGTAAGTAAAAGAACATTGAAAATTTCCAAGTGCAAATGTAAAAATAAGTGGGTGGATGAAGAATGTATACGAGATGCATTAATCAAGTGGAATCCTAAATCATATTTAATTTGCGAAGATTGTTTTAGTGAAGAAAACAATCAATCTAGTCATGCGTGTTTAGGTTATATCAAGCCTGAAGAATTGGTTAACGGTGAAAAAATAGAACATTTTCGAAAACTGGTGTGGTATTTGCTATTGAAGCAATCTACAATGAATGAACTGTATGAAATATATAAAGATCATCGTGAAGTCATTAATAATGTTAATGATGAAGTAATCATGAAGAATATGAAATTTGGATTATGGCGTATGGTTAAGATACATATGTCTTCAGTGATTGACATATTACATAAAAAAGATAAAAATGGAAAGGAGTAGTGAGAACATTGTAAGGAAATAAGAAGTGAAAATATGTCTGGTTATCAGTGTACATTTTGTGTGGGGGTATATATAACGGATCGGTGTGTTGTGGAAACCTTTAGGACATATTTAAAGGAAAGTCCTATTCAATGTAATGACTGCAAATTAAAGGTTCCTCATAATAACTGTATATATATGTGGAATACAGGAAAAGTGTTATCAAAACATTTGCTGAAAGAAGTAAACGATCATGAACTATTTATGGAGTATTATGAAATTTATAAACGACAGGGTCACGTAAGTATTTCCATGAACACTTTTTTCAAATCTTGTAGAGAATTAGTTCATAATAGTGAATTCATTGCTCAGCTCATACCAGACGTAATACATGAACAATTTTCAGTAGAAAACTCTGTAAGTGTGTCTTCAGATCAGTACATTATTGATGTGCAGGGATTTAAAATCTCTGCGCATGAGTTTATTATGAGAGAATTTTGTATCAGCGTGTGATGCTAGTCTTTTATTCCACTGTTTAGTAAAACTTCCATGTGACATTACGGAAGTGGGAGTAGGATATCAAAAACAAGTACAATGGTTAACCCAGAACTTTCACGGTTTATACTGGGACATAACAAATGGATACAGCGTTTCACATCTTCGTAGGATAATTTTTCAACTATGTTCAAGTAAAGCTACATTTTTTTGTAAAGGTCTTGAAAAGGTACAGTGGATTAAAAAACTATTTCACTTGGAAACTGTGAATCATATAAGTGAAAAGGAATGTCCTGCTCTGAAAACAATAAATTTGAACACTGGTATCTCCAAGTGTACTTATCATGACCCTGTTGAGGTGAATGCTATTGCATTAAGAAACTGTTTTCAATTGCAACATTGGATGAAACATGAGAAACCACAGAATCTTGTAAATACCTTATTAAGAATACAGCTGTAAGAAGTATGTGTAAGATATTTTATAGATCAGTTTGCTTTATGTTCTTAATAAACATTATATTTACAATTTATTTTCTATATTTTATTTCATATAACCTTAATAAGCATATAAATGAAAGATTTCTTTTAGTATAATAAAATTTTTATTTACATTTTTCTTTTCTTTTGATAATGTTTTTTACAAGTGATTTTACAATTGTATCATTTTCCTTAAGATTCGTAGTGTAAAAAGAAGAGAATATATTTTTTCCTCGTACGATGAAATAAATAAATACAATACAGAACAGTCCACAAAGAATAGATTCTTCATGCTGAATTTGTGTTTTGTTTACATGATATATTTTACAATTTCGTTTTAAAAAAATACAATTGGTTTACTAGGATCATTTCCAAAACTATCAAAATATTGTCCCCGTCCATGTTTATTAATATATATGGCAGTCCAATGAGTTCCAGGGGAAAGTTGAGGGACTTAAATTTACTATAAGTGCTGCCGGATATTCAACCTGTTTCGGTAAATTGTCCACTGAATAAATTCCAGAAAGCGTAGTTGCACTAACACAGTCCTGAAGAATAACTTTTAAAATTTCATCACTCCACATCACAATTAGGTTCACTAATTGGTGTTGGTTCATACACTGTTCTATTTTTAGGTAAAATAAAAGAATGTAGATGATAATATGTTAAATACTTTGCATACACTGAAGCTTCTTTTAAGGCACAGCGAAAACTTGTAAACTGGTGATGATGATGAGCACAACTTCGCGATGGAAAAGCTAGTGAATTATATTTTGGGCATTTTATATCTTCTAAATTAATCACTGTTCTTTGTAGAAGAGACTGTAAAAAAATCTGACGTGCTTTTCCATACGCATACACACTTTAACTGCAGGAGATATACTTAGTGACTATGTTTTTAACTTCCTCATATTGAACTTCGCCTTCAATCCACTCTAATCCAAATACATGTTAACTTAAATATTCATTTGCAAATCTCAAACTTGGAATAGTAATTTTTGACATTGGAAAGGGAGTTGAAAAGCCAGGTTTGAAAACTATTAGCATCAGGATTAACTATGGCTAGTTCTTTCACTATAAAATTATTTTCCTCATTACACTCAAACGCGGAAAAGTGTATTACAGTCCTCATGGTCACTCTCAAACTGAACTAAATTTCACATCGTATGATCTGTATATACATTACGATCTTTATCAATCTGAATAAGTGAATCAAATTGAGCGTAAACAATACATGAAATAGAATGTGTTGGTGGTTGACTGAACCCTATTTTAAGATTAACGGGAGAATCCTTAACATCCCATGTAGAATTATCTAAAGTATTAGTAGGAGAAAGAATAAAAGCATAAAGAGTATATCCATGAGGGTAATCAGAATATGTGACTGTATGACTTACATTTTCATGAAATATACCAGTTCCAGAGAACAGAGTGTGAAAACATTGAACATATAGTTGATTATCATAATCTGGAGTAAGAGGGGTGGGAGGATAAAATTGGGAACCAAATTGTACTTGCAACTTATTAATATCAAAAGTTTCAAAGTGGAAGGGATTTTCATGGTATTTTCCATTGAATGCAATATTTGCAGTAAAACCTATAATAAGACCCTTTGGTACATTTCCAAGAAATATATTATCAACATTATAGGAATCAATATTTGCTGGAATCGTATGTACTCTTGTTTCAACTCTAGTCAATGGTAATTTTGCAGTATCATGAGTCATAAAACTGTTCAACTGTAAAGCTAAATCAGCAGAAATATTAATTCGACGAACATAGAGAATAAGTTCTTCTAGTTTAACTTAAATGTAGAATTTTCAGCTGCCATTAAGCAGAATGCATCTTTACTACGACTTTATTTTATACGAAGATTGACTTTATTTGGAATAACTCGATCCTGAAATATCTGTATGAAGTCGTCCATACATATCAATGGAAGCGCTACCAGCAAATCGAAATAATCCGCGAAATAAACTCCCAATCCCATGTCCCCGTTGGTAAACAGGTCCTGCAAAGTAAGGTATACCTCTACCTCTATGCATAACTGTATAGGATTTCATTTTGATGAGCGCTTAAAGTGAAGTGTCAATGTCCCGGATGCGAATGGTAAATTTCGGCCTGCATGATCTTTTAAAAGTATTTCTACAGTATCAAATGGAAGTTTTGCAAGTGGAAAATAATGCACATTCTGAAA
>JAGDQP010058645.1:0-10654 GCA_022664845.1 Lepisma saccharinum
GCACTTTTTGTACATTTTAAAATACAATATGTTTTAATAAACCCCCGCACTCTCATTTCTTGCAAGTAACCTTTTCAATATAACGTGCGAAATGTAGCATAGTTAATGTGTTGTTCTTCGTATCTTGATTAGTTAAAGCGAAACTAAAAATAGCCCATATAAAATCAAGTTTAATGGGATCCACGGTGGCTCAATGGTAGAGCACTCACCTCTTGCGCTTAGGGTCGTCAATTCGATCCCCTCTCATGCTATACGGGCTTTGTGGTGGACAAATACCGTTGCGTGGGTTATCTCGGGGTTTTACCGTTTCCTCCCATTTTCTTCATTCCAGCAATCATCCCATTATCATCCATCCGGCATGAGCCAAAATTGCCTAAAAATCTTAAAACTTTATAAATAAACATTCAAAAAATAAAGCGAAAGGCAGTCAGGAAACCTGGATAGGTACGTGGGTTCGTGGACTAGCACTCGTGGTTCAGACGGTAACGTCGCGGACTTCAGAGCGCAGTGGATGATTATATGAGTTCGAACCCAACGGTCGACTATCCTGACTGAGGTTTTTAAGGGTTTCCCCACAGTTTCACTAGGCGAATGCAGGGAGAGTACATTAAGAAAGACCCTGGCCGATACCTTCCTCATCCTCTACCGGCCCGGCCTGAGCCAAATATGTCAAAAGGCCTTAAAAAACATTCAAGTGAAGCAGATTTGTTATATTCTAATCATAAAATGTAAGTTGAAGAGCCTAATTATAAACATTTGAGAATTGGCTTCTCTTTATCTGCCAACAGAAGTAGAGGACAGTAGTGTAAACTTACAGAAGGATAGAGATAATGTTTAGACAGAAATTAAGAGCCAGAGCTATTTAATAGAATTTTGTGTCAGAAACATTTGACAGGTAATTCAATCGCAGATGCACTAAAGTACTCTTTTTGAATTAGACCCTATTTGAAAAATAAAATTTTGTGCATTGTTTTGAATTACAGTTTAAATACACAAGATACAAAAAAAATATTTTTAACAATGGGTGAAAGTATTGGAAATGAATTACAAAAGTACGCATAAAGGTCTGGGATTAATTTCCCATGTGTTTTAGTAAACAGATAATACATCAGTAACTAATATAATGTATTTTTCTTTGGAGGTCGTAGAGGTAAGCCATAAAGAATCAAACTTTTTTTGTCATCATAATTTCACATTAGTGTAAATTTTTATTCTAAAATTTAGATGGGAAAACTGCTTTTAAAGCGAGTTCTTAAATAGGTAGGAAGAAGTGGTTCCTATTCGGTATTGATTTGATTTGATTATAAAGTAAAATGCCTAGGGCCTGCAGGACCACCTTGCCAGGACTTCTGGCCATCCTAGGCCACTTTCATCCTAGGGAAAGTTTTTATTTTGATAATTTAAACCAACCCCCCCCCCCCAGAATCGGACCCGCACCAGGGCCCACACGCCCCACCAGCACCTAATCAGGAAACACGCATTTATTTTGATTTACTGTTTTTGAGGGTCCAAAACCGTATGAACTGGAAGTGCGCAAACATTTATTTAAGTGTACAAAAAATGTATAAGAGGTGTAATTACGATAGCGATTAAATGTTCTGGTGGGTTTATCAAAATATCTTGAAAAATTAATAGGGGCTTTGCTATGTTCATTCTAATAGTTTGGTGTAAGAATAATAGGGAATTGGGATAAACTTTTAGGTTTTGAACTTGGATTTTCAATTTTGAAGTTCGTCTTCTTGGTTGTAAAGTTCCTAAGAATTCCCATGTAAAGTTCAGCAGAGAAGTTTAAGTATTTCATATTGTTTCTTTGAAATTTAGGAAAACCCAGGGACTTTTCGTATACTGAGTGCCCATTTGCAGTTTTCAGTTCTTTGCGCACATGCGCAGAAAGTTTGAATGGTTTCTTCTCGTAAACCATACACGCAATTCTAATTGTTTGCTGGCGCCATCTTCATCGCTTATTTTCGTAGAAATCCGAAATATTCTCAGTGAATGCCGATTCTGATTCCTAACTGACTTCCATTGAATGGAAGAGCGAAGAGTTCCTAGTATAAAGTTGAAACTTCCAGTTTAAAGTGGATTCCGAACCACTATACGTTTTAATGTGTAACCCCATCGGGAATCGAACCCAAGAGCCCCTTCATTAAAGACAAGGGCGATGAGCGACACCACTCATCCACTGCGGACATGATGTTGTATATATACTTCTGAATCTTGAGAACTGTTGGGTTTCACACTCATATTTAAAGAATTGTCGATTGTCATTTACTAACGGAAAAAAAAATAACAATGCTTCTTTTATGAACAACATATACGTACACAAGGACTAACTAAACCTAATCTACGTTCAAATGTCAGTTGTAATAACACTTATGAACAAAGCGGTTTTGTTATTCCTTTTAAACACCTGAACTTTTTTTTTCTCTCTCTCTTCTTATGCTATTTAAGTATAGAAAGAGCTGTTTCCCCATTTCATTGTATACATACACTCCCTCTCTCAAAAACTCTCCTCACCTGTGTTTTTAAGCAAACGGTACGGCGTAAAAGCTGTGTTGAATCTGTGGAAAGCACGGTCAACATATAACTGTCGGGCAGTGACTTGGAGAGACTTTTTTTTTTATCTTTTGATGATTTCCGACGCCAACATCAACAACCAGCAGATTGCTACAACTTATCACATAAGTGCATTTCTGTGTGTGTGTGTGTGTGTATTTGTGAGCGTATGTGTATGTATATATTTAGTTCTGGGGACGAAATCTATATATTGCTCCACTTCAGAATTATCTAATATCCACTTTGCGTTATTATTCCTGTGGAGAGCACCCTTATATACTTGACTCCATAAAGACGTCAAACAGTCACTTATGCAAAATCATGATATATATATGTGCTACATGGTCGTGTTCATAAAAATAACCAATACCGGTAGATTTTAATATTCATTGACCAATGCTGACTTCCTCTCTAATTTCCGGTGTGCCTCAGGGTAGCGCTTTAGGTCCATTGTGCTTCACGCTATAGCATGGATGACAACCTACAATGCAAAAAAAAAAAGGACATGCACTTCTTGTAGAATTTCTCAACTGTTTTGAATTATTTTCAAGAATCGTTTCTTCCTTATTATTTTTTAAATTTTCTCATATTTAAATGTAGCCAGTTCATGATTACTCGATTCTTCAAAGCTTTATTTTTGGTGCTTCGTTTTCATTCTTTAAATCTTTGTGTAATATTATCTTTCCACGTTAAATTTAAATCTTACATTGATTTTCATATGCATTTCCTCTCATTTAACAATACTACCGAACGGTCGTACCTCAGCACTAGAGTGTTGACTTCGCTTTCGGTAAATCTTGGGTTCAATCGCAGCGTCCAACTATACTGACTGAGGTTTTTTCACACCAGACAAATTAGGTCCTGGCCGACTCCTTCCTCCATCCTTTCCACAACCATAAACTGATCTAAAGGCCATAAGTACGTTAAATATTCTAATGTAACAAATTGGTTATCAGTGTTAAATGCAAAATGCCTTCCGAAGAAGATCGGTGGTGAAAAGGTATAGAAGCGATATTTAAAGTGTACAAGAAATGCATTACCTCCTCATAACTAGTATTCTCATTACCTAATATCCGTAGCTGACAATTACAAAAATCTTCCAAAGAATACTTAGCCCTGCTCGACATTTTTTTTTTCTGCAAGATAACGCGATTCTACAGTTTGCGACAGAAAAATTTAATATATGTTTTATATCGGGTTTCTACGATATGTTTCTGTTGCGCCATACAAATCCAACCAAATGAAATTATTACTATAATTCCATACACTTCTCTCCCTCTTTCTTTCTCTCCCTCTCACACACAGATACAGAGAATGTGTGAGAGACAGATAATTAATCGCAAATGACCAAAATATAGTGAACGATGAAAAAGTGAAGAGAGGAAACTGAAATTTTAAATATTAAAATTACGTGATCAAAATTACGTAAAGAGTGCAATTGAATTTACACATTTCACTAATCCCTCTACTATTAATCCTGTCAATAGTTATAACAACAGATGAACGTTGGTATTTAGAATTTCTTGGGTGGAAAAAATGGAACTCTGGTGTAGAACCTGAATCTAAAATCTTCAGAATACAAGACAGAAAGGCTAGCCACTACTCCACACTGCAGAATGTTTATAATTTGCTTCCTACACTTTCTATATATATTTAAGTATGTGTGAGAATCCAAGTTAGAAAAACAAAGAAAGGATATATATCTGGCCAATAAATTACGTTTACTTCCTATAAGTGGATGGGTTCGAAGTCGCTCCAAGAGGTTCTCTATTATTCAGCTAGCCGGCAAACTGACTTTAAACGGTTCGTATTTCCAGCTGATAGTGGGGTACTCGAAACAAACTTACACTGAGAATGTAATACAACTCGATTCTCGCATAATTTCGTATATGGAGGTTTCAGAGGCGCTTACTTTGATACTATGATCAAATAGGGCTTTTAGAAAATGCTGACATTGATTCTGAAGTCAAACAAATGAAGTCTGAAAGTCAATATGGCGTCTTTATATCCAAAAATGGTAGCTGGGGACAGGCCAAAATTCCTTGAGTTTTTTTTTTATTATTATTATTATTTTGCTCTAATTTCGCTTTTGTTGTTCACATATATTTCTTCACTGCTTATAGAACGATGTTTATTAAGTTACGAGTAAAATAAATGCTTGGAAATGCGCATAGTGGTGTGTGCTAAGATCTGGGGCCATTCCATGACAAATCATCCAATTTTGGAAGAAAAAATAATTTTAAAAAACGTTTTAAAGACATAATAATAATAATAAATAACCACCGGTGTTACAGACCGATAGGTCCTGAGCCTGCTCCAACGCCATCTATCCGCGCTTGGTGGAACAGCGTCTACCTGAGTGACGGCAGTGTGGTCAGCTTTGCGCGCCACCTAGCCACGAACAGGCGTATTAGGGGATTTTTAGACCGTGTGGCCGTCACATCTTTATTCACGTGATTCACCAGTTTTCTTCACGACGCTGTGTGGATGCCGAAAAATAGGACTCCGGGCATTGAACCCAGGACCACGCGGATATGAGCCCAACGCTCTAACCACTAGACTATGGAGCCACTTTTTAAAGACATACTTTTCTTAAACTATTCGTACCGTAGTAAAAAATAATTCTGTTTATGCATGACTGAAAAAAGGAGCATGGAGCGCTCTCTAATATACAGTTATTTTATAAATTCTTGAATTGGCGTGTCCCATGCTTATCTTTTTAGTCATGCATAAATAAAATTATTTTTTACTTTTTAGCACGAATTGTTTAAGAAAAGTTTATTTTTTTCGAGTTATTTTCGCTGTTCGGTTACTTTTTCTCAAGTTAATATTTTGTGATCAAATCCTAAAGTGTTCTGCAACCAGTCAAAACTTTACATCGTTGCAGGTTAGTATTTATTGTAGGATAAAGAAGTAAATATTAAAATATGCTTTTAAAATATATATGAAAGTAACAATACAATATTGTATTGTCACCCGACTTACGTCACTCTACAAAATTCCATCATCGTATGACGTCGGGAAATGAGTTAAATTGATGTTGCCAGATTTGAGGACACCACGAATCATTGTAATCTAAAGAAAAGAATGTTAAAACGCTGCATTACCATTTTAGGGTTTTTTTACGTTTTATTTCTCGCATGTGGGTTCCTACATACCTGAAGATATCAAAGCCACTTTTGAAAATAAAAAAAATGGTGTGTTCTTATTTCTCCCTGGCGACCATGTTTCCTATATGGCGGATGGCATTTTTTACTCCCGTATCCATGTACGGAAACCTTAGTATCTCTGAAACTAGAAGAGCTAGGGAGATGAATTAGAGAAAACGTTGTGTAGCTCCTGAAGGGTAATCACCTTTTCTAATATAGTGGTGCAACCAGTGTTGAATGATTTGATGTGGAATGACCCTCTGACGAAACAAGAGAAGTAATTCCAAAATTTAGAAATGTGAAATCCGTACCGGTTTATACAAAATAAATTATTACAAAATGTGTAGAATAAATTGAGATATAACGTAAACAAACTTACACTGTGAGTTCAATATGACTAGGATTTCCGTATACAAGTTCGTATGTGAGCGTTTCGTGGAGATCAAAGTGTGATTCTGAAATCAAAAGTTCTATACTCTAAAATCCGGTAGCGAGGTGGACGAATCTTTCTTCCGACATACGAAATGGTTTCGACTGTACAGGATTATTAGCAATCCCCTAGCGTGGCAAGCCTGTCGTTGTCTAAAGATAGAGTTGTTAATAGGCCTATATCAACTGTAGATCTTGAACCCTGTGCCCTCGGATGATCAACCTTTCTGATCTCTCGCGCATTTCCTCAGAAATGGGCAATTAAATGACATTGAGGAAGTTGAAAACGGGGTTCGAGACTTTTTTGATCACTCATCAGGTGGGGTGGTATCTACGCCACTAACATTTCGAAAAAGATCACAACAGAGAAATGCTTATTTTGCTAAATGATGGTAATATTAAAGGTACGTATGCACTCTTCATATTTCGCATCCAGAATAGGGCAGTTTTTACTTGAATTTTAATTTATTTAAGGTTTTTAGGGATCTCTTGCTCGGGACAGAATAGCGTAGATGATAGAGAAGGTAGCGTCCAGGGCCTTACCTAAGATAGCTTCCCTTTATTCGCCTGCTGAAGCAGAGGGGAAAACCTGGAAAATATCAGTAGGAAGCAGGGTTTGAACACGCGTGCTTTTGTAGTCACTTTTCTCTTAACAAATGTTAAAGGTAACAAACTAAAATAAATTCATCCAGCTCCCGTGCTTTAGTGGTTACGACTGCTTACTTCGGATAAGCCCTAGAAACACGACTAAATAGTTCGTGACTTCTCACGTCGGTCATCATCTCTGAGGTATTCCTCAGTCCCACAATGGTCTCTGTGAATAACTCTCGGATCGAGACACTAGACTCCCTGACACGAATTATATATATAGCCTCTACGTGAAGTATACGCATCCAACATATCCACTATACCTCGACCTCAGCATCACTGGGGGCAAACGCAGTTTCAACAAATCTTTTTCTTAGTTGGGGAAGAGATTTCAATATTAGGTGAGCTGCCTAGGAAAAAGTGGCTATGTTCATCTGAAAACCTCTTCGAAATCTTGGCCGCTACTTTCCTCATTCGTATCCGAAAAGAGTGCTTCCCAAGGGAGATCATCACTGCGACATATGAAAGGATTTGGCCGCAACTGATACAGTTTTAATGAACATGACAGAAAATTTCATATTCATTTACGTCCGTTTCTATTGTTATTTTATTTTCATTTTTTTTCGCCTTTTGAATGTTCACGTACCATTAACTAGGATTGGCGTTCCACAATCGGTACATGTACAACAGTTTGGGAAACCCAACTCGACACAATAGATCCTATAATCTGATTTCGTTACAAATTAAAAATTAAAAGCTTCTTAAGGGAATGGAGATAGGGGTGGTGGTGGTACTTTATTTTTTACAATCACTGTCACGAAATATCACCATCATATGATCACGCTATGACTACTCCCTCGTGCCTACAGAACTCTGAACTAGACTATAATTTGTTTTCATGTCTTCTTTCAGCTAAAAAATATCTCGCAGCGTGCCTCCAATGGTGTGAACCTGCAACAAACAAAAAATAAATTATAGAATTATCTCTTATAATTTTCCTTTTCTTTCTTATGCTACATAAATTACAAATGTATACCTCCATTTTAACACAGAACTCCATATTTTATTTTTAATACTATGAGACAAGCTCTCATGTTATTCGGACCATTTCACCCCCTAACTACCCCACGGTCCACCTAAAAGAAATTAAAACGTGCTACAGAAATCACTCCTCTCCCCTCATAAAAATCTACGTGTTTGACTAGGTAACAGGAAAAATAGATCTGCTTCTTGCTGGCCTCTTACGAAAATGGACTAGTAGTGGTTATGACCGCGGATATCGGATCGAAACTAGGGGGAGATATACAGATTCGAGGTTTCTTTAAGTGAATTCCGATACGGTATGGTCCCTGAACGAGTGTTTGCCGAGGGACGTCATTTTTCAAACATGTGACGGGTTTAGGCCATAGCTATTTGCCCAATCCATGCAGATAAGTTAAAGATATTTGAAAACTCAGCTTAGAGCTTCTGCCCAAATTTTCAGTTTGGGAGTAAGTAAAGTCGAGATTGTGGGGAGAGGATCAGCTTTTAGATTTATACATTCAATGTTTAAACTACAATTCAATGTTTATAGCAGCCCCTCAATATCCCGTTAGACTTAAAATATTAACATTACAGGGAGATAGCCTAATTGTGGATATATGTAGATAAAAATTTCTTCACTCAGCGATATTTTATTAATCCAATCGAAGCAATACAAAGCAGGGGGGGTTTACTACAGCTCGAGATATTTATTTAGAATAGGGTTACCAGATCATTTTCAACAGTGTAGGACAGCAAAGTTAAAAATGGAGGACTACTGCGGATGTTTCTTCCAATGGAGGACAACTAAGCAAAGATAGGAAGACACCTTTGATTTAAAATTCGATACAGAAACACTGGCGAACAAAAGAATTTCTTAATCTCAAATTTCAGTTTTCACAGAGCAAGTTACACAAAATGTTACATTTTTATTGTTTCTTCCTATCAAGTAATATAATTTAATGAGATTAGAATGTGGTTACCAAATGATGAACCATTTGCTTGATATTTCGGTAACGAACATTTTTATTAAAATTAATAATTTGTATCACAGGAGTACAAATATGTCCAATTAGGAACTTTTTAACTTGGTTACTAAAGAATGGAGGACATTTCATGATATTTGGAAAAGGAGGACGTCTGGTAACCCTGAATTAGAATCAATGCACATTTCGTTTTAAGACATAAACGAACAGTCAATCATCACTTAATCAAAAGAGAATATGTTTTCTCAACTCTAGCGCAAGCTTCAGCTCCCTTGATTGTTTATATTAAATCGATTTAAATATTCGAAATGTGTTTTTGAGCCATTATTAGAGGAGCTTCAAAGAAAAGGGAAGCTACTGACATTTGAAAATCAAACAAATCGACTTGAATCTTTTATATTTGACACAAAATATATGCGACACAAAAACTGCATATTTTCTACAAAGATACATTCAGACACATATACCCCCACATAGCGCCAAAAAGAAAAGCCCGAATTTCCCCCTATACTCTAACCGTTCGTTCATATAATTTATTTATGGTCTTCAGGTATCTCAGGCTCAGATCGGGATAGGGTATGGCAGAAGATGTTATGAGGTAGTCGGCCAGGGTGTAGTTTGCAGATACCATCCCGGTATTTGTCTGGTGCCACTGATGAAAAATCCTGGAAAAACCTTTGTTGACATTGAATTTATTTATGACCTTCAGGCATGTAAGACTCAGGCCGGGATAAGGGAGGAGAAAATAGACTGAGGTGCAGTCAAGATGGTAAGCCGCTGAAATTGAACCCAATCCCTCCCGAGTGCTAACTGCATGAGCTACGGCCGCTCGGTGGAAAAACCTCTGTCAGGATAGGCGGCCGCTGAGATAAGTAAACATCTCCCTACAAGGTATTGGAATATGAAATTATTCCTCATTTACAGAAACAATTATTATTATTAATATTGTATTTAAGAGTTTTGTATGTCTGTTTGTCATCACTTTTTGACAGTTTATATGAATTTATTCATTTTGAAAACATGAAAAGTTAGATCAGTTTTCTGTCTCTGACTGTGAGTCTGATAGTCTGTCCCCCTATTGACTTTTGTATCGAAGGACAGATTTTGATCATACCCGTAGAAATTGTTAAGGGGCAAAATGATACCATTTTTTATATTAATATTATACAGGCACGTCATCATGATTCAGAGAAAGAATAATTTGTGTATATTGTATTTGTAAAATATTAAGTCCTTGGATAGGCATAATGCTAATACAGTAGGAACTCATCAAAAGATGCAATGTTCATCCACGTGAAATTAAAATTATATATATCCGAATTCTGATATATATAATTATATAATAATATATATTATATAATATGATATTATAATATACAATTATATAATATACGACTATACAGAAATTATATAAATATCCTAATTCTGTCGAAGATCATTCATTGAACAGTGTGTAGAGGATTCCTTTCGTTCATCGATCTTGTAATATTGGATGCACCCAAAATTTTCCTTTTTCTCAACTTTCGGCGTTTACGAAAACATGAGGACAGAAAAGCAACAGTTCTTCCAGCTTCATTTTACTGGTGGTATGGTTAACAATTTCTGGTGGCTTCATGTCAAAAGAGACATAAAAAGGAAAAGCGCTACCAAATTTTCTGGTGGTGCTGCCATGGTGGCTTCGTGTTAACAAGTAAATCATTAACAACGCTGGAAAGCACTGGTATTGGAATTTGGAAAGGAAATAAGATATTTACTCCTTAAAAAAATTAATGATGTAATGTAGACCTAATTGACATTTTTAGTTTCAGATCATGAACCCGGAGAATCTGACCAAATATTCTGCGATAAGATCAAACAGAACGATGCTATTAACCAGCATCTTTGACATATAATGTAACTTTAATTTTTTTGTAGAATTTTCCTACC
>JAGDQP010058646.1:0-12520 GCA_022664845.1 Lepisma saccharinum
TTCTTAGATTGATGCATATATGAGTTTAACGTATGGTTATATTCTTGATCAGTTACTGTTCTTGATGACTTATGTTGGAATAGTTATGACTTCATTTCTTTTTAGGATGTGAGTGCCGAAAGGACACGACTTGAGCAGACTGTATTGCTATTTGTTTAATTTCTAGATTCAAGTTGTTTTCCTATTGCAATAACAAAGATATTTTCCCGACAGTTTGTACTTCATTTATATTACTTCTTGACTTTTCTAGTTTAGCACCAAACAGAGCAAGAGTTTCTTCTGTTGACGTTTCCAGTAATTCACCTTCTTCTCAGAGCTCATAGTATTGGTTATCTTAACATCCATTTCCTCTCTTATCTGGTCAAGCCCTTCTCTAAAGACTTAACTTGAATGTTTCGTATTTGAAATTTGTGTGAAGTTCATTGAATCTCTGTACACAGTTTCTGTCAGCACCTAATACTGTACCTGGTTACTCATCGTTTCGTTCAAACCATGAAATTCAGTTCTGAGTCATTCGTGTGACTTCTTTTGTAATTTTGTGACGCTTAAAATTCGATTGCATCTTCTTTGGTGAATGAAGCCTGTAATTAAGTCTGAATTTGGTTTTGGGAACCCTGTAATTCTGTTTGAATTTTGTTTTTAAAATTCCGATTGTTATCATTTTAGAGAGGATCTTATACTTTATTCTCGCTGTGATTTCACAACCTATTTATTACTTCAAGTACGCTGGATTTAGAAACTTCAGAAGAAAAAGCTTATCAATCTTATCATCTTGATTCTGGAAGTGCTGCTGAAGAACTTCAATCTACTTGTCTGTGAGAAATATATTTATTTAATTTATGTAGATGCAGAAAGACATAAGAAAAACCTGAACGTGTCAGAACGAATTGTAGCTATCGATGACAAAATTAAGGTGATTCGGACTCTACGATCAAAGAGTTTGCAGAACTTGGAGAGCTTAAAACAGCTCTTAAAATATATCGGGTTGTCATCTATTTCTCCAATTACGTTAACTTCAACTTTTGTACAACAACATTTCATTACTGTCTCAATCTAGTTGTTCAGCAGAACGTACGATGAATTCCTTGAAAAAAAATAAAAAAATAGACTATGCCCTTCCATGACACACAGTTGGCTGCTGTCTACTATAATTTATTTTTGTGAGTTCGACATTCTTCTTCAGGTATCCAACGAAGAAATTACACTGATCAACAAAATAAAGGACCACAGAAACATTTTTAAAAATGAATACGAAGTATATTGTTTTTTGGGGCGCTGAGTCACCATTTGTCGCCATCAGCCACCATTTTGTCATAATCTGTATGGATGTTTCTAACTACAGAGTGAGTCAAAAGTTAGAGTACAGCCTTGTAGTTCACAAACCGTCAAGAAAATGAAAAATCGTAGTGTACAAATATGGAATGGTGGGAAAGGGCTACATTTTGGAGTAGATGATCAACATGGCTACCATCTTGAAATCCGCCATAGTGGATGGAGGTGTGATATATTTAACAATACGAGAATGTTCCCAGAAGGTTATTCCAGCTGTCAGATTTAACATACTTCTAACGGTGTCGGAGTTACCTTCACTGAAAATTTGCCACTTGATATATAAATGGGCTTCCAGCATAGCCTTGTTTCTTACAATAAGACAAGGAACCGAAGCATTGAGTGGACAAGATGTGAAATGGTAGGATAACTCCGAAACCGTAACAGGTAGGTCAAATATAATAACGGGTATGAGTTCCTGAGAATATTCTCGTCTTGTTTGATGAGTCACACGATCCACTTGCCATTTTAAAATATTATCTTCATCCAATCTGGCGGATCTCAAGATGGCGGAAATGTTGATCAACTACTTCAAAATATGGCCCTTTCTCACTATTCTACATTTGTGTTCTACGATGCTTCATTTCCTTGACGATTTGTGAACTATAAGGCTGTACTGCGATAGTTTATCATCCTATTACACATGCGTTCAATTTTATACAAAATGGCACGTGATGCGACTTTTTAAATCTAATTTTCGACCTCAGCACACCGAAATACAGTAAAGACACCTGAAATTAAAAAAAAAAGTGTTTTCATTGTTTACTTGTGTTATAAATAAAAACTATTGTAATACATGTGAACCATTGTTTGTGTGTGATAATTAGTATGTCAATAGTGAATAGTTAGTACTTCTACTTGTAATATGTATAAATATATTAAAAATATACTGTATCTATGTTGTATGTATATTATTATTTGTGTTTGATCTTCAATTCATTTTATTATTTTATTAAATAGAATAAGGAACTCTAAGATTAGAAAGATTTGGTGACATTTCTTACGAAAAATGAAATGGAAACAATTGATGAAGCTTATGATAGGGTATTAATCTGGAAGGAATGAGTTTATGGAATTAGGGGAGACTGCGTCATAGTCATTAGGGAATGGACACCCCTGTTGCTAGGTAACCAATATGTGAACTTAATTCTGGCTTGTGGATATACCATTGTAACTTCAGTTCAAAGATTTGCACTGAATACAACATAGTTGTAGCTAAGACCATATGGAAACATTTAGTACACGAAAGACAAGTTTTAGTAACTAAAATAAGCATTAATCTTAGTTTTGAAAATTGCCTTTAAAAGAAATATACTTCGTATTTTAACATTAGCAATATTATTAAAAGATTTTATTCTTAGTTTCATTTTTAAAAATATTAGAAATAGCTTGTAAAGCTTTTCTTCGACGTGTATTAATATTAAACAGTAAGAATACCTGCTATTCACTGATTTATTGCTATAAATACTCTTTAAAAAGATATTAAGCCCAGAAGATATGTTTGCTACCGGTACCTTAACAAAGACTCAGACTCTGCAAGCCAACAGTGTGAACGCTCTTCTTTATATGCAGGTGGGCAATTATAACCTTTAAAGAACAGCTCACCGTCAAAATCCACTGTTTGCACGCTTGCTGGTAACAGACTCAGCATACTGACATCAAATTTCTCCCACTGGGACACAAGCACATGCTGTACATTCTGAAAGTAGACTTGAACCAGTTACAAATTCATCTAGAATGTGTGCAAGATATTTCAATATCTAATTGGCATAATTTTGGGGCAAATTCAAACTCACTTTTTGAACTTTGGTAAATATTTCCGTATTTAATCGTGCAATAGAGTTATATAAACTCACAAAATCATATTATTTTTAAAACTACCAAGAGAAAAGATCGTTATCAATAAATGCCGATGATTTCAGGTAAAATATCCAACTATAAATTTTCAATTAGCTGTAGAGAATATACTAGTTTATATACTTCACTGTGTCACTTCTCTTTTAATAGACTTTCCTATAATAGACAGAAAAGTAAGGTTTGTAAGATAGAATTTTGTCAACATTTTCAAATTTCAGTTTCTTGACAAGCAAAAAATAACAAGTTTTGGGAAAATCTGTACAGCAATTTAAAGTTCTCTTCAAATGTACGTAAATGACAATATTACTTTGAAATGAAGATAGGCTCTTGCGAAATCAAGGATAAAAAAAGCATATAGTCAAACAAAACTAATTTAGATATCTTTATTTTACTCGCTGTTACGTCCTAACTCTGCTTACATTACTCTATATTAATTTTTACTTCGACTAGCTCATATGTGGAATGTTAACATGTCTTACTAAAGATCTATTGCCTTTTTTATCCCACGGTGACTTCTCTGAATAGCCATATGTGGTGGGGTTCCTTAGGTCAGCATATTTGCAAGAACTGAGTATACTTGTCTCTAGATAGCATGCAATGTCAGTCGCCCAATCTTACGAGATACTGCGGGTCCTATATCTGACTAAAGGAAAGGGTGAAGGTAAATAATCATGTCTAAAATTACTTACTTTCACCCTTTCCTTTAGTCAGATACGGGACCCGCAGTACCAACGTTGGGTCATAGCATCATTGTCGCCCATCCAATGGGGCTTGAGTGGTGGAACTGAGTAGAACGGCGGCAGAGATCTACCTGCGGCTGAGTAGATGACCTTCTGAGTAGAACGGCGGCAGCAGTCTACCTGCGGAAGAATAGATAACCACCTGAGTGAACAGCGGCAGTAGTCCATCTGCGGCAGAGATCCAGACCATTATTTGGACTGAAGAATGAAAACGATTAGGTATATAATTCATTGCTGATACAATAAAGAACTATGGTGTGAGGTCCTTGGTCAAGTCAACGTCCGTGGCCCTCTCATCTTATCAGAGAAGTATCGGAAAAACAGCACTTTTTAATATGTACATAATATACACATATCAATAATAGAAATATAAAATTACCTCTGATACAATACAGAACAATGATATAAGGACCTTGGTCCAAGGCTACTTCATCCTACCAGAGCAGTATCAGACGTCCAAATTCAAAATTTAAAAAAAGAAAGCAAACTAAGATTGGAAAAAGAGAAAGGGGACTCAGCACTCCAGAGGACTTTGGTTAAGTCTATGGCCAAAGCCCACTTCTTAATAACAAATGATAAACATAGGTTCAGCTCCGTCACCAAGCCAATGCTGACGTAGTTCGGACTCAATATGAAAGAAAGAAGGAGTAATAATGAGCCAAATAAGCCAGTAACGACGTTTTTCCTGAAGATAACATACAGTATATGATTGCAGTAGGAGTTTCCATGACAACGCCAAGTATCTAATTTACTGTCAGCTAACAAAGAAAAAGAAGGGAGAAAATTAGGGAGTACTCTACGAACAATATATGCAACTAAGTCCTTTTACGAATGGACCTTTTGGGTCAGAAAATGAAACTAGTCTCCGAAGGTCATAAAAAAGGAAAATGGCAATACAACGAACGGACAGGTGCGAGACTTGTGTTAAGGATACGCCATTTTGCCAACTGATGCAGGGTAACAGTGTAGCCAGGTTATGGAGGCGGGAAAATGACTAGATGGGTCGGAGAAAACACCAAGTCGAGAAGAAAGTACGAAGGTTACTACAAGCAGTTAAGGGGCTTCCTGAAGAAATAAGAGGGTAAAGAATCGGAGGGGAGGGGGAAATAATAATAATAAAAATAACAATAATGATGTAGATGAAGGGGAGAACAAAGAAATAATATAGAAAGATAGAATAAAATAAAAGTGCAACTAGAGACGGAACAAGGAAGAGAAAGGAAGAAGAAGACGGCACGGCACTGCGTTGCAAGGAGTTGCAGACAGTTGAGGTCGGGTTCATGGTTGGCGGAAAGGAGGGAGATGTGCGTGCTCTCCCTTCTCTTTCAAACTGTGGCAGGTGTCAGGGTTCATGACTTTCAGGTTTCTGACTCTCGACTTAGTGAGAGCTGAGGAGAGGGTATTGAAATAGTTACGGAGCAGGTCATCAGAGGAACAGATGCGGGAACCCCGGACAGTAAGTGCGTATGGAAGAGAGTGTTTGGTATGGTATGGATGGGGGAGCTGTTGAAATGGAGATATTACATACTGGTGGTAGGTTTGATGTGAACGCCTGTCTCAAGTCGATTGTTCTTGAGCCAGACATCCACATCAAGGAAAGTTACGTGCTCAAGAAGAATCAGGTGAACTTGACGCAAAAGGTGCAGTAGGTTTTGCAGAAATGTTTCGCAAACAGATATATAAGATGGTAAACAAGGTAGAAAAAAAGGATACTTACATAGTGAAATCTTGAGATACGAGCACACGAACTTCACAAACACTATAGAAAAC
This sequence comes from Lepisma saccharinum, assembly GCA_022664845.1. Classification (NCBI taxonomy): domain Eukaryota; kingdom Metazoa; phylum Arthropoda; class Insecta; order Zygentoma; family Lepismatidae; genus Lepisma; species Lepisma saccharinum. The sequence goes on from JAGDQP010058646.1 coordinate 5,697, forward strand.
TAGTACGTTTCGCAATTGCGTTTTCAACTGGTAGGAAGGAAAATGGACAGGCGGACAGGTGCGGGAGTGGGGTTAAGGAAACGCCATATTGCCAATGATGCTCGGTGACAGTGTGGCCAGGTCATGGAGGCGGGAAAATGACTTGATGGGTCGGAGAAAACACCAAGTGGAGAAGAAAGTGCGAAGGTTACTAAAAGCAGTTAGGGGGCTGCCTGAAGAAATAAGAGGGTAAAGAATCGGAGGTCGAGAGGGGAAATAATAATAATAAAAATAACAATAATAATGTAGATGAAGGGGAGAACAAAGAAATAATATAGAAAGATAGAATAAAATAAAAGTGCAACTAGAGACAGAACAAGGAAGAGAAAGGAAGAAGAAGACGGCACGGCACTGCGCTGCAAGGAGTTGCAGGCAGTTGAGGTCGGTTACATGGTTGGCGGAAAGGATGGAGATGTGTGTACGCTCCCATCTCTTTCAAACTGTGGCAGGAGAGTCAGGATTCATGACTTTCAGGATTCTGACTCGAAAGGTTTCGTCAAAGGTACAGCCGTGAAAAGAAGTGTGTTCGGGTATGGGTAGGTGCGGAAGTTGAGATTTGGAGGAGTAGCGATGATTGTTGATGCGGAATGTTAGAGGAGTTTGAGTTTCGCGAACTTAGGTTACAAAGTAGGATATAAACGAGGTTGGAAGATATGCAACTACCGGAGTGCCTGAAAGAGTACGTCTTGTGAGTGACAGAATGTACGAAGGAAAGACTGGGATAAAAAATAAGACAGGTTTTGTAGAGAGGTCTCTTGCACTTGCTAGGTTTGTGGGGAAGGAGCGAGATCGGTCCAGTTCCGGGGAGAATCGTGTTGAGATTTGGAGGTCTGCGGTAGACTATTGAGACACTGTTATGGCCACATGTAGCCATGTGAACCACGTTAGTTTAGGCCGTATAAGGCTAGGCAAATGGTTGCAATAGCTTAAGTAAAGCCCACGTTTTTGCAATAAAGTTTATGTTCGGGTTTACGTTCGGTTTACATTGATTTAAGTTTGGGTTTATGTAAACTCGGTTATGTTAGGAATAATACAATTTGTATAATCAAACCTAACCAAATCTAACATACATTAAACAATATGTCGTGATGTAACTTATGTAACGGGGTCTGTAAAGTTTCTGTGTATGTTTGTAAGATGATTTAGGAATACTAATTCTCTGTCATAGCACTAAAAGATATGCAAAGAATTAATAGATATGTTACCAATATTTGCACAAGCAAGAGAAGGACGAAGATAAGCTATATTTCCGATTTGGTTTATATGCTCGTAACTGCACGTTTGTTGGACGATGCAGGGTGAATTTCCGTGCGAGTTGTCAACTGTTTGATGTTGCAGTAGTAGTAAAGCTATTTAGATGGCAGGATTTTTCATATGCTGAAAACTAACTTAGCAACATATGAAAATTATCTGTTTTATGAATGGAAACTGAAGTGTATAACTGTTTGGATATTATTTATGTCATGTTGTCGGGGGCTTAATGATGAAAGTAAATACTTTCAGTTATAAGATTTTGTATAAACTGAATATAGCTGAGAAAGACAATTTACCTTATGTAGGTAAATGGTGTTGTCGGGCATCCGTCAACAGAGCTTTTATATCCTACGTCTTTATAGACTAATAAACTCTTAAATGAAAAGTAACTCTTCTTTTATGTAAAGCGACATAACTCACTAGTGGATCTTGTGACCCCTAGGCTATGAATTATAGTTATATACCAAGTGTCGCCTCACCTCCAATTTGAGGTCCATAAAAGCAGGCATCTTGGCCATTGGTAGTTTATGTATGACGTCACAATACGCCCGCGATTGGTGTTACCTACCTTGAGATTTATATTGAAGAACCCTTGTCTGAAGTTAACCATAGAAGTAATAGCCGGAGCGTTACAATTATATTAATAGTAAAGAAAAGGGCATAGCAACACGACGGGAAAACTCGTTCAGTTTCAGGTGACGCAGTGAGTATGTGCCAATTTGAGGAGCTTTTGGAGGGCATGAAGGCTGGGGTGGTACTGAGTGAGAAGATTGGGAGCGGAGGGAGCTTCACGGGGAGGTCGGTTGGAGTTAGGGTGATTACGGGCACGGTCCAGTTGTTTACGGATGAGATGTTTGGGATATTCACGGTTAGTGAGAGCTGAGGAGATGATACTGAAATAGTTACGGAGCAGGTCATCAGAGGAACAGATGCGGGAGCCCCGGACAGCAAGAGCGTTTGATATGGTATGGATGGGAGCTGTTGAAATGGAGATACTGCCTACTGTTGGTAGGTTTGATGTGAACGCCTGTCTCAAGTCGATTGTTCTTGAGCCAGACATCCACATCAAGGAAAGTTACGTGTTCCCTCGAGAAGGACCAGGTGAACTTGACGGGAAAGGTGCAATTGAGGTTTCGCAGAAATGTTTCCAGAGACTTTTGTCCATAGGTCCAGATCAAGAATTGTCGTTGATATAACGAAGCCAGGTGAAAAGATTGAGAGGTGTGGAGTTGAGGTATTGAGTCTCCAGGCGTCCCGTGGAAAGGTGGGCGTAGGAATACGAGTGCCCATGGCTGTACCTTTGATTTGCAGGAAATTGTGGTTCTCAAAGTTGAAGTTGTTCATGGTGGTGGTGGTGGGGGACTAAGTGGGTTAGCTGGAGCTGAAATGGTGTACTGGGTTTACGAGGACTGGGGCGTTTTAAGAAAGTATTCAAGGGCAGCGAGACCATGGGTGTGGGGAATGTTGGTATACAGTGATGTCACGTCGACTGTAACTAAGATGGTGTCAGGTGGGAGAGGATCCGAGATAGAATGGATTGTGGAGAGGAAGTGGTTGATATCCTTGATGTAGGAAGGGAGAGCCTGGACAAACGGTTGGAGATGGTCGTCAATCAAGGCAGAGATTCTTTCAGTGGGAGAGCCAATACTGGAAACTGTGGGTCTGCCGAAATTACCAGGTTTATGGATCTGGGGAAGTAGGTATAATTTAGGAGTTCTGGGATTGTGAGGACAGAGTGTAGAAACAGTGCAACGGGACAACTTCTCATGGGGTCCATGCGCCTAAAGGTAGGTGTGGATCCTATTAAGGAAGGATTGGGTGGGATCTTCCTCGAGGGAACGGTAGATGTAGGATCGGAAAGTTGTTTGAAAGCTCCGGATTGGTAGTCAGAGGAGTTCATGACTAGCGTGGTGGATCCATTGTCAGCCGGGCGGATAATGATGGGTGGATCAAAACGAAGATTAGAGATAGCTCTTCGTTCTGCAGTGGTGAGGTTGTGAAGTGTTATAGAAACGTGTTAGTGAAGCCAGGGTGAGCTATTTATTTGGAGAGAGGAAGGAAATGTACAGTTCAGGAGGATGGCTAGGAGGGAGAGGGGAAGAATCCTTACTGGAGGGAGGAAGGAATTTGTGGAGGCTGGGATGAGTTTCGGTGTCAGAGGTTCTGGTCTGAGAGGTGTCAGAATGAGTGAACCAGTGGTAGTGTCACCTGAGACTGCGGGCAAAGGTGAGGAAATTATTAAGTAGGCTGACTTGTTCAATATGGCGGGAAGGAGAGAAGGAAAGGCCGTACGAAAGGACTTTGTGTTCGGTATCTGAAAGTTTGAGGGAAGAAAGGTTGAGAACTGGCTGCGGGCGTTTAGGATTTTTAGGTTGGCTTAAGGTGGCGGACTCACTTATGCGGCTACTTTTGAGTCTCTGTGGGGCAGAGCTTAGATTGCTCCGGCAATTGCTAAGAGAGGTCGGATCAGGACGACTAACTAAAGGGGGTTCAATCCGAGAAGAGGGGGAGGGTGGAGAATGAAGGGAGAGACAAAGGAAGAGCGGAGCCTTGACAGAGGGCAGAAAGACAAAGTCGAGAAAGTTTGGAAAGGTGTCTGGATCTCAGGTCAAGCAAGAGACGGGAACCATCAGTTAGGGTTTTGTATAATTTAGAGATGGGGAGATGGTAAGGAAAGTAGGATAACGATGAGAGATTGGAGTTCTATGAGAGCTCTAAGGCTTGGGGAAAGTGTTAGGGTGATCAGATTAACAGAGATGTATCTGCAGAAGGGAACAAGCTTGTGTCGATCGGATGGCCGGAAACCGGAGAGGGGGGTTTTGGGAGTTAGGCCTTTAGGTATAAGTCCTAGGTGAAGGCAGGATTGTAGGAATTCAATAGTGAGAGAATGCGGGAAAACTTAAGTGTGCTGGTGCGAAAACGGGTAGTCCAGAACAGAAGAAGATTGGAGGACATGGTACCGATAGGAGTGCAGAAAGTCATCACATCACATATATATCACTAATATAGAGGAAAGCCGGAAGGGCAATTTAGGGTAAATTTATAATAAAAAGTAAGGAAAATACTAACAGAGCTTATCTGTTCCATAGAATAATAAACACACACACGTACACAACACTAATACTTACATAGTTTTTTGCAATATTTCGGTATAAATACCGTAAACATGCTGTAGAGGAACAGAGACGCACAGACGTAGATAGAACAAAAGACTAGGACGACAGTAGCGACACGTAGCGGACGGCGCATCGTTTGGAGAACAGTTGACTGCTGAATGGCACGTGGAACAATTGACAACTGTACAGGTTACATGTACTAGATAGGATTGTGACTGGAAAAGTGTTCAAAATGTAGAGAAAACGGGTTAGAGTTATTGAAGGTTAAGTCCAGGATACATTTTCGCGCTCAAACTATGAATAAAGACCCCCTCTCCCCACAACAGACACCGTGTTGAGGTGCTTGTCGTAGGGGTAAAATTTGGAAAATGGCAACCAGGCAAGATAGGTCAAAATGTGTGTTGTGAGACTCAGTGTGTACAGAGACTGGGGCATCCGGTTTGTTAATAGTGCAAAAGTGGCGATGGTTATTAACACGAATGTTCAGAGGACCACTTGTTTCCCCCACATAAAAGGCATCACAGAACTTGCAGGTTAGGATGTATATAACATTAGATGTGTGGCATGTACTCTTAGGATTGAGGGTGTACCGGCCATTAGCAGTAATGATAGTGACTGTGGGAGAAGTGTTGAAAATGGAGCAGACCTTACATCTGGGTCTCTTGCATGCATTGGCTCCGGTTAGGGATGGTGGTGAGGAAGGACCAAGATGTTTCTAAGATTAGGTGGATGCTGAAAAACTAATCTAGGTTTGGTGGGGAATACTGATCCTGTGTCTCGGTCAGATTGGAGAATATGGAAATGAGAGTGTAGGATTTGTTTGGCCTTGGTTACTTTAGGATGGAACTGGATGATTAGAGCTGGTGGGTTGAGCGAAGGTGGGTTGCGAGCTGGTGGGTTGGGCGCCGGTGGGTTGGGGTTTTGAGTTTGTTGAATGTGTGAGGATGCAGGCGAATCTTGTTTGGTTACAAGGTTAGGTGGGTAGCTACGGTTACCCACGGTAGCCGCTGTTGACTCCTTCCTTCAACATGTTCAAGCCCTGCCTGCCTACATACGCGACATCTACCACCTATTAGAAATCATCCGTTAATTACCGCCTCTTCCTTCTGACATACTGTTTTGTACCATATACGTTACTTCCTTATATACCAACATTCCTCATGCTCATGGCTTAGCAGCTGTGGAATTGTTCCTTAACCAGATATCCAAACCTCATACCACTACCACAGCTTTCCTTCTTATCCTGGCCAATCTAGTTCTTACATGTAACAACTTCACCTTTGGCGACAAACACTGCTTTCAGATCCGAGGCACAGCCATGGGTACGAGAATGACACCTTCTTATGGTAATCTGTTTATGGGCAAGCTCGAACACGATTTCCTACAAACTCAGCCCTTGACCCCACTACTTTGGATAAGGCTCTTGAATGATATCGTGATGTTATTGAGTCATGGTGAAACCAGTCTCAACACATTCCGAAAACAGCTGAACCAATTCCGTGTTGTCCAGTTCACTTGGTCCATTGTTAACAAAAGAGTCACATTCCTTGACGTCGACATCAGTTCAGAAAACAACACAGTCAATATTTCCGTTCACATAAAACCTACCAACCACATGCAGTATTTACACCACTCAAGTTCCCATATTTACCACATCAAGAAAGAGATTAATTTCTCCCTTGCACTCAGAGGATAACTCTTGAATTCCACCACCTCTGCTACTGAAATTTACAACCAACGACTCCAGGAAGATCTAGTCAACCACGTAACCTTGTAACCAAACAGATTCGCCGTGCATCCTCACACGTTCAACTCACTCAGACCCCCAACCCACCGGCACCCAACCCACCAACTCCCAACTCACCCTCGCTCAACCCACCAGCTCTAATCACCAAGTTCCATCCTAAAGTAACCAAGGTCAAACAAATCCTACACTCTCATTTCCACATTCTCCAATCTGACCCAGACACAAGATCAGTATTCCCACCAAGCCTAGATTAGTTTTTCAACATCCACCTAATATTAGAAACATCTTGATCCGTACGAATCCCTTCTCACCACCACCCCTAACCGGAGTCAATTCATGCAAGAGACCCAGATGTAAGATCTGCTCCATTTTCATCAGTTCTCCCACAGTCACTATCAATACTGCTAATGGCCGGTACACCCTCAATCCCAAGGATACACGCCACACATCTAATGTTATATACATCCTAACCTGCAAGTTCTGTGATGCCTTTTATGTGGGGGAAACAGGAGGACCTCTCAACATTTGTGGTAATAACCATCGCCACTTTTGCACTATTAACAAACCGGATGCCCAAGTCTCCGTACACACTGAGTCTCACAACACAAATTTTGACCTATCTTGCCTGGTTGCCATAATCTAAATGTTACCCCTACGAACAGCACCTC
>JAGDQP010058647.1:0-12520 GCA_022664845.1 Lepisma saccharinum
TATGTCACATGACCCACTTCCCATCACAAATTCTCGAGCAAATTCTAGGATGACGGCTTTCAAGATGGCTGCCATGATTCTCATCTCTCGTATCTTGTAACGCAGTATCTATTTACTTATATTCAATATTTTGTCTCACTCCCTTCACGCGTTTACGAGTTACAGAGTTGTTTCCAGTCTTTTGTACTATACAGTACTCGAGTAGTCATTGGTCAGTTTGAGCCGGCCGGGTAGGCGTGCGGTCTACGGCGGCACGCCAACGACTCGAAGATAGCGGGTTAGAGTCCCGGCAGGGGCATGGGTGTGGATTTTAATGGCTAAAGAGCAAATCGGGAAGGGTTGAAGTCCAAAGTCACTAGACTGGCCCAGATAAAAATAAAGTTTAGCAAGCTTTATTGGTAAGTTTGGAGAGCAAGATAGCAATTCACAGATGAATTATCGCCGTTTCTGATCTAAGTGTATCACATTCTTCAGGAATGACATATTTCACATCTGAATTTTTGAAAAACAATTCCCTTGTTAGAGAAGAAATGTGAATACAATGGGACTGTTCAGCAGTTATTCATTGACCTTAAGAAAGCATATGTCTCTATCAAAAGGGAAACTATACAATATCCTGATACGATATGGAATTCCGAAAAATAAAAGTTGTTAAACTAGTGAGGATGTGTCTGAGTGACCAAATAAACAGAGCATGGGTAGGTAATAATATGTCAGATATCTTCAAGAAAGTTGAAATTGAAAATTTACAGAAAGGTTATTCTGCCAGTAATACTTTACGGTTGCGAAAGTTGGAGCACTACCCTAGCAGATGAATATAAATTACGTGAGTTTGAAAATAAGGACTTGAATAAGATATACGGGCCGAAACGGGACGAGATGACTGGAGAATAGAGGAGACTGCGAAATGAAAATCTTCACGGACTTTACGACTCACCCGATGTTGTTAGAGTAATGAAATCGCGACGAATAAGGTGGGCAGACCATGTAGCTCGGATGGGAAAGAAACGAAGATTATATTCCATCGTGATTGGTAAACCGGAGGAAAAGGGGGACATAGAGAAACCGAATCGACGTTGAGAGGGTAATATTAGAAGCGATCTTCGAGAAGTAAGTGTTTGTGATGAAAACTGGCTTGATCTTGATTATTATAGAATCTTATGGAGAACGTTTGTTACTGCGGCGATGAACTTGCTTGTTACTTAAACCATAGAATAAGTAAGTAATGTTTAGTGACCCAAATCCTAAAGTGCTCTGTACCCAGCCAAACACAATATCGTTACAGGCTAGTACTCATTTTAGGATAAAGAAATCTATATAAAAAATGTTAAAATAAGTTTTTAAAATATATAAATATATAGAAATATATCAAAGTAACAATGAAGTATTGTATTGTCATCCAACTTACGTCGCGCTGCAAACTTTCGTAATTGTATGACGCTGGGAAATGAGTTAAATTAACGTTGCAAGATTTGAGGACACTATGAACCATTGTCAACTAAAGAAAAGTAACGTAAAAATGCTATCACTTCGTACCAACAAACCACCAGATGGTAGGAGTGCAAAATCAAAGGCATGTTATTACGATCGTCTCCACTTCATCTGATCGATTTCATTCCTTTCTGCAATCTTGATTTCTTGCGAATAGTGAAACAGTTTTACTTAAATCTAACAGTCAACGTTACCAGGTATGAGGATAAGTAGCATTCTAAAAGCGACACAAAATATAGAAAACCAGAGAAGTGTAATGTAAAATGTTGGAGTCCTGCCAAATCCTGACATTTCTAAAGCAGAAGAAATTTAGTTGGACAGAAAAGGTACTTAGCAAGGGGGTGTCGAATAGTGTAAGCAAGAGACGAATAATACTTGAATTGGTAAACAAATTGGTTTGGGCATAGATTATACAAAGACTGTGTACTGAAGAATGCAATGCAATGTGTGGTTGAAGGCGAAGAAGATCCTGAACGTGACCTCTTGATAATACGCATTAATCAATATAAAACTTAGTTATGATATAATGGGACCGAGATGGATGGAGCAGGCTAAATTTTCCTTGAAGGAACTTCGATTTTGATCAGGACCCTAAAGATGATGATAACAGGAAAATAAAAGGTATTGAGGGACATCTCGATGATGTTCATTTAGGACACACCAACGCGATGATTAATTGTTCAGTCATTTCCGAAGGAAGCCGATGAAATCTTTCTTACATTTTGTGAATGGAACTATTAAAAAGTAAGTTAGAGCTGTGGTTCTGCTAGCATTCGCGAAGGCATACAAAAATATATTTTTAATAAAATACGTTGGCAACACTGATGACTGTAGTGCTTACGTACATTTAAATCCACAGAAGTTTTCTATTGTGTTGAATAATGTTTCTGACAAGTTTGATCCAGCTAGGTCTAACTGAATGAAAGCAAATTTTTCAATGGACTGGAAACACTGAATATACAACACTATTCATGACTTAACACTGCTGAGCTAGTCTAGTCAACACCTTTCCAACGACAACTCAGTAACGTCTCTAAACCTTGCTGTTCATGAGATCTATATTCTGGGTACTGTTGGAAATACTGATAACGAGGTACCTAGGTACGTTAACCTCCACAGTATGTTGCTATTGTGTCAAATAATGTTTATGCCAATTTTGCTACTGCTATATCTAAAGAAATGGACGCAAATTAAAGATAGTTTGGCAACATTAAAAAGTGCGGTGTTTGGGACGTCGGCCCCCTCAGCACTTTTGTTTTGTGTCAAATAAAGTTTAGGCCACTAAGTCTAAGTGAATGAAGGAAATCGGAACAATTGACTTTTTAAATGAGTTAGTAACACTGAGCTACTGTACAAATCAATGCGGTTCCGTTTGAGCTAGACTAGCCGAGACGTTTCGTGGAGTCCCTGAGATTTACCTATCTACCCCGTGGAGTCCCTGAGATTTAATTTCTGGACACCGACAGGCGGACACCAGGAGCGGGATTATAAAATCCCTTTTGTTTTAGCTTCCCTATCAAGTATTCTAAAATTATGGAGATCATGTACCTCATGTACCATTAGTCTCTCATCTGAAATAAACTTTTGTTTATTTAATTTATTAACGGAAAATGAGTTTCCGTTTTCCAAAAAGTTTAGCGATATTTCCACTAATTTACCTGCAGGGAAAAAGAGAGGTGGATTAATAGTCAGATTGTCTAACAACATACTCACATATTTAAGGCTACTTACGTCGTATTTTTCAACGAAATCCTGGATTCAATTCCTGTTGGCTTTTACACTACTTACACGAGCATCAAAGAAATAACACTAAATGAAAGGAAATAATGAAATGTAAAACATTATTCTTTAGGAAATAAATTTCTTTGAACAACTCTTGGAAAGTAGCCACATTTAATTCAATGATGGCGCTGCCATCTAGTGAGTGCAGCTATCATTACTAAGCTATGCTAAGCTAGTACGTAACTCTTATGCCCACAAAATGTAATTCAATGATAGAATATTTGTCCTAGTGTTAACAGGGATCAATGAATTTTATCTGTATGGATGACTTGAGATTGAACACTGGCTAAGGAAGGAGTTTCTGTTGGGGGAGGAGGAACATGTTTTTTTTCAATTTCAGTAATTTTAAAAATTGAAAGTTCGTGTGAGTGTCTCGAGGTTATTTATACAAATCTGCATGCTTGGATTGATTTATACAACACTAAGTGTACATACATTACGTACTTGGGCAGGCTATAAGTATTCTGGGTCACCAAGTGCCCAGTGTTGCAACCTTCATTGAAACCTCATTGTTTAAAATTGCTTCCGTATCTTTGGATACATTCGAACCAAATTTAGTGTAAATAGTATTCGGCACAGTAGGAAAAAACTGTAGGTGCCCACGATCTCAAGCACTCAATTCTCAGTGTTACCGACCTATTCAATTAATAATATTGTCCTTATATATACAAATCTACACACTTTCATTGATTTAAACAACATTTTTATAAATGTGCATTATTTACTGGGACAGGTCATACCGGAAGCCTCAAGTATCCAGTTGTCAGTGTTGCCAACCTATTTTAAAAATTAATATTACAAATTGCTTCAATATAGTTCCCTTCATGAACCCGGATGTGTGCCTCAGGCATGTGGCGAGCTTAGGCCATACTTGACTCTGATCCATACACGAAAGTTTGAAAGCGCAGTCACCAATCCCTGAAGGGAATATAGTTGAGAACAACAGTGGAGAAAGGCCATAGCGACAAATTGCCCATTATAGTTCGTAAAGGAAGTATTGATAAAAGCGAACAAATTTGGCAATATCTTACTGTGATGCGTTTTGAACCGTTTGTGCAATAATAAACCAAAACCACAGGTGCATTTCAGTCGTGGTGAAGCCTGTTGAAACCCCACGGCGGACCATCCTGGCTGACTTTTGCTGGGTTTCCCTCAGTTTAGCCAGGAGAATGACTGGATGATATCTTAGGTAAAGCCTGGCCGATACCTTTCTTAAAAACAAAAAACTTGCCAAACTGTAAGTGCCGAACGAAATTCCGCCCTCGATTAATTAAGGGCTTAAACTGGCAACGCTGATTCTGCACTACTAGTCATTCCACTTCATTTTAAGAAGAACACCGTGGATAATGTTGAAAATAGACGAATAAGCTATATTTTTATTGTCATCATATTCTTATTTCATTTCTACCTAAACTCAGTTTTCCTTGAGAATGGGTTCGAAGAGAATCCGAAAGCTTCGGTATTTTAATTTCACTAATAACGAAGTTATTCATAGTTCGCAAGGAAAATGCTACTATTATATCACGATCTGTACTCGTGAAGTAAATTTAAGCAAATATCAAACATCCAGTAGTCTTGAAGATGATATACCTCTTCTTGCAGAGACTAAACAACAATAGATGAGAAAAGACTTAACAACAAGCTGTGAAGAACACGGTGGGAGGTAAATGTGTAGAAAACAAAAAGAATTGCGATTGCAACTGAGGAAGCTTCAACAAATATGATATTTCAATAAGGTACACGTCTGGGTTGTGGTATTATCTACGCACTGCGCTCGTCTTTAGTCTGAGAAGTTACGTTCCTTGGCTAACACAGCTTGCACGGAAGAATAGGTTGGAGAGATAGCATCTAGCGTATTTATTCTAAGTAACTGCACAACATAGGAATGTAGGGATTGAGGAAACTCTGGAGAGTATTAATTAGAATTGCCAGTGTAACTGTAATTCGACCCTGAATTGCATCTTCAGCACTGTTCCGAAGTCAGGAAGCTTCGTTGTTAGATTCTCCCTCTTTTCTGTTAAATTCTATCTGCGATTATCTGCAGTCAATCGCTAAATTTTTTAGGGGAAATTTTTAAATATAAACCTTTTAGATAAATTTTATAAAATTGTTAATGTAAATCTTTTAGATAAATTTTATAATCCGGTAAAAATATTGAGAATATCATCGTACAGATGTAAGAACACAACAGGCACTTACTACACAGGCCATTCCAGAGAAGTTAAACGATCTGAGCTGAAGTAGGATCTGAATTCCATTTATTCAATTTTTCAATTGCTAGTAGTTATATTTATGGTAAATATTTCAATAGTTCTAAACCATGAATACCAGAATCTCAGATTAGTTACAATCTACGTAGGTAACATAGCGTTAATGGGAAAAGTTGTCAGAAGCAGCACAGCTTACAAGGAGTGGCCTGTTGTCAGATGGTGTTGTCTTTGCTGCGGTCCATTTGTGGGAACATCTTCTATAAGCTTTGTTAGTTTTAACACCTTTGTCATTTTACACATTCACGTGATTTTACCGTGCTATGTAATGTTATCTATTAACTTTCTTCAGAATCTGAGTTTCTGATAATGATGGCTCAGAAGCATTGAGAATTTGAGTAAAACTACAACTTCATGAGGATAACATCTGTGGGAATTATCTGTGTCCAGGCCCGGACTGGCTACCTGGAGGGTCCCTGGCGCTGATAGCCGCTGGACCCCCTTCCCCAATCATTTTTGAAACGTTATTCTAAAATTTAAATATTTAATCATTGTTAGGAAAAATCTTATAAACTACTGAACAATAGAGATACAGTTGCTAACTTTGTTTAATGGTTCGTATTATCAATACAAACAGGATCACAATCAGAGTTTAACATACTTGTATATTCAAAATATTATAATTTTATTACCCCAAAATAGTTCTACCTAAAATATAAGCAATACTGTTACTTACTTGACAGGTTCCACGACGTTGAAAACCACGAAAACACTACTCAAATGTGGTTTTTAAAGTCGTGGAACCTGTCAAGTAAGTAATATCATGTTATTCAGGCAGCGAGCTCAGTATTTTGATAAGTAATACTATTTTATTAAGCCTCTTATCAATTACAGTTATAGTGTAGGTTATATTTCGTTAACTTCAAGTTTCACATTTTACATTGTTTATTATAGTGTACACATTTTCATAGAAATAAACACAAAACAATATAAAATTCTATATCATAAAAGTGTTACAGAATCAATACAACATTAGCACATTGATAGCCCTTGGAATTAAACTGTGCTTATTTTAATAACTTCAACTTCAGTTCGTCACTTGCTCTAGCTATTTCATCTATTACTAGATCTTTGTCAAACTTGGAAAACAAGTTTCTTTCAACTGCAATTAGCATTAAAGGAGAAAGCATATCAATGGTTAAACACGACCTTAAACGATTCTTCACAATTTTTAATTTGCAAAAACTCTCTCGCAAGCTACAGGGCAGAGTCATTATATATTTTAATGTTGAGTACAAATTTGGAAAGAGCCCTGACCGAGAAGAAAGCTCATATACAGGCTTTGAATGCACATGATAAACATTTTGAACACTTCTTATCTTGTCTGTGGCATTCATACAGGAATTCATTAGATTAATATTCTGATGAACGATAAAGAGACATCTAGTAACCATTGCTCACACTAGCAGAGTAATCATAAATTATTTTCTTCCTCTTCTTGATTACACTTAATTATTCATTTTTTTAAAGTGAAATTTGTATTATTTTGACAATATGAAACACAATGTTATATCATAATACAAACCAAGTCTCCATGTATTGGGTTCTTGTCATATGTATTATACAGGGATATTTATTTTGTAATACTAAAATTAAAGGTACTGGTATATATGAAAAGAAGTTCTAAGCAGAAATTGCACGTTTAGCATTTCAACAAAATTACTACGTTAATAGCACCTATAGCTAGTTTTAAAAGAAATTCTGTTATTATTCCAATCGAGGGCTATCTGCTCTTTGATATGGTTGCCTACCTACGATGAATTAATTAAAATCTCTCTCTCTCTCTTTCTATCTAAACTCTAATTAGAGGTTAACCATATACCTTTAGACACAGGACTGTGATAGGCAGGCGTGAGATTTATGTTATGATTTTTACTGGTCACAAAAGGCATGTTCTTTAAATACCGGGATAGTACCTTAAGTAAAGCCTAACTGATACCTTCCTCGTTCTGTGCCTAATCCATGCAGACTGAGCCAAAGATGCCAAAAGGTATTACATAAATTCTAATTCCCGATGGCGCCAGGCACTTTTCCAAAGTTGTATATCTATGGAGAACGTTACGTAATGTATCACTGACCCAAACTATTCCATAATAATAATAATAATAATAATAATAATCAAAGACATTAATTCTAACAATACACCTAAAAAAACTACTGTGCTCAGATAAATGTAATTAATTCTCTCTTCCTAGCCAATTGATCGTAATTATTGCAGAAATAACACCTAGCTACTTCCAAACACTGTACGCACATTAAAAATTAAAAAGAAAATTAATTTTCGTCAGGCTATGCATGTATTGCTTTCATTCTTGTGAATTGGAATTAAAATTCCAAAAGGGTTGTTTCATAATTTTAATGTAATGAGAAAAATATACGAAAATCTGGACTAAATTACTACTTAAGGTCCGTTTCAGCAGTTTTATAAATAATCTCCAAAGAGATACAATAGAATCTAGAGCGAGAAAATTTATTTAATAATCCGAAATTCCAAGAGATCTCCCTGCCACCTAGTGGCAACAATGCAAGATTTTTTAGTCATTGTAAAACCAAACTGTCATAGAAACCTCAATACAAGATCATTTAAATCTCGACAACTTCTCGAGACATCGAGAGTTATGTGTCAATGTAATAACACAGCTCCCGTGATTTTCTTGTTAAGGTCGCGGACTTTGGATCGGCAATCGAGAGGCACGCAGATTTGAGTTCTGCTCCCGGCTATACAGACTTAGTTTGTCCATTGTTTTATTCAATGTAAGGAGCGTCCTGATATGATAACGTCCCCTTCGTTGTATCCTGATTACTCCTACCAGAGGGATGTCATATCTCAGCAATGTGACAAGCTAAGACCATACTTGAAACTTGAACCCTTAAACAAATTAAAGTTAAAAAACGTAGTCACTAATCTATGAAGTGCATGTTGTAGCAAAGTACCGAGAAGAAAGAATTTAGCGACAAATCACACATTTTTTTTCCTAATGGAAGTACGAACAATGTTGTCAATATCTTACTCTAATAGATTTTGAATGTTTTATGCGAACTCAGTTACTGGTGCGTATCAATCCTGGTGAACCCTATTCAAGCCCCACTGTCGCCCATCCTGCCTTCGAAAGTTTTCCAGGGTTTTCTTTAGTTTCAACAGACCAATGAGGGGATGGTACATTAAGTAAGGACCTGGCCGATATACTCTACATTGCCTGCCTAACCCATTCGTCTGAGCCAAAGATGCCAAAAGGCATTAAATAGATTCAAATTCCCAGGCAGTGCCAGACACTTTTCGAAAAATGCGTATCTATAAAGAACGTTATATCATGCATCACTAACGAAAGTGCATCTGTTTGATCACAATTATTAAAGAAATAATACCTAGATATCTCCAAACACTATATGGACTTTAAAATGTAAAAAAAAAACATGTTGGTCAGGCTACTGCATTGTTTGATTCGTTCCTTGTGAATTGGAACTAAATTCCCAAAATCCCCCTTTCATAATTATAATATAATGGCTAAACTATACAATAATCTGGACTGAACTACTACTTAAAATAGGTTTTAACAGGTTTGTAAATAAACTGCAAAGAGACAAAATAGAACCAAGCGTGTCAGAAATTCTCAGTGATCTTACCACCACCTAGTGGCAATCATGAAAGGTTATTTATCACTGTGCAACCAAGCTGTCGTAGAACCCTCAATGCAAGATTATTTAAATCTCAACAAATGCCCAAGACATTATTTTTTTTAGTAACATTATCATTTTGATGTTTTGGAGAGTTGTAAGGAAAGTTTAAGTATTAAATGTTGCTATTTGCTTCAGGTATGTGTCTTGTTATGGTTCAATGTAGTGCGAGTCGATAGGCAGGCGTGATATTAACGTGTTTTTCTGCACACGATTTTTTTAATGTATAAATTTCATTTGACGTTATATTCACTTCAAAATGTAAATAAAATAGTCCTGAGGTGCGGATTGGACGTAGATCTTCTTTGTTATGGAAGTTTCAGAATTGATTCTCGATACTACAAAAAAAAAGTTTTCAACTTTATGATGTGAATCAATTTTTTCACAGTGCTATCCTGAAGAAATATGTGAGGTAAATATGAGGCTCGGAGTTTATTTAGCAACCCATCATAGATCTGATTGATGACCTCCTTTAATGGGCAATGTTTCTAGGAAAGAAATGGGGAAGATAACAGCCAGAGCCTTCGTTGAGATATCATTCCAAATCTCACCTGGTGGAACTCAGAAAACTATTAGAAAACCTCAGTCAGGATGGGTGGCAGCAGGACTCAAAGCTCTGAGCATTTCGCTACGTGAACCACTATACCACGGGCTATAATTATGAGGCCAGTGATTATGATCCTTTATGATTCAATTTCTTATCAATCGTTAAAATGTAAATGTCTAAGTGACTTTTGTTCGTGAATTGAAAAGTTACATTATACATTATACACCCTACATAAAATCTCTATACCAGGGCTTTAATTCGGCTCCTGTTTCACATAGAGCTTTGAAATAAAAACGTTCGTACCGAAGTGCATATGTGGAATCACATGGTGATGTTCCTGAAAGCAATGTTGTCCCGGGAATACCTCTAAATGAAATTTATTATTTTAAAATTGGTTGGCAACGCTGACAACTACCGCGCCTTCGGTTCCCGGAATACCTATATGACCTATCACAGTTTCTAAATGCCAAGTTTCATACTGATATGTACAACTGTATTGAAGTAATCTGATTAAAAAAAAAATGACAGCACTGGCAACTAGGACACCTGCAGCGCCCGTAGTACCTCAATGATCTGTCCCAATAAATAATCCATATGTATACAAACTTTAGTCTAAATCAATGCACACATTTAAATTTGAATTAGCAACATGCAGCCAAACAGACAAATTTGAAAATTACTTAAACAATTTGTTTGTCCATGTCCCCGTATCCCCAAAAGAAAATCGTTTCTACGCCACTGTTCATTGTTAATTCCTTCACTGTAGATGAAATTCCTGCGATTTATGTAACACTAAAAAAAATATTTTAATTCTGAACTACATTCTGTGGACATAAGGGTTACGTACTTGCATATTTTAAGTAATTAATGACAGTTACACTCACTAGATGACAGCGCCATTACCGAATTAATAGTAGCAAGTTTTCACCAAATATTATGGACATTTATGAACTAGACGTTGGTGCTTTACACTTCTATAATTCCTTGCAGCTAGTTTATTGTTCCTTGATACTTGCGTAATTGTTTTAAAGCTAACAGGAAATGATTCCAGGTGTTCGTTGGAAAATATGACGCAATTAGCGTTAAATATGTGAGTATGCTGTTAGATAATCAGACTATTAATCCACTTTTCTTATTCGTTGCAGGTAAAGGAAAGGAAGAGTGTAAGATCTCTTTTTGGGAAACGGAAATTCACTTTCCGTTAATAAAATAAATAAAAAACTGTTTTCAGATAAAAGGATAAACGGGAAATGATCTTCATAGTGTTAGCTCCCTTGATAACGAAGCTATAGCAAAAGGTCCCTTCTATTCCCACTCATGGTGTCCGTCCGCCCGTGTCCAGAAACTAAATCTCAGAAACTACAAGCTGTAGAGAGATGCTTAAGGTGTCTTAGGAAAGGTCTTGGCTAGACTAGCTCAGAGTTGCTGAAATTGTCTTGATTGATGCAGTGATTCAGTGTTGCCAGTCCATACCGTCGGACACATCCATGGTCTCAATGTGCAGCAGCTCAGAGAAAATTTTGGGCAAATACTTAACACATTTTAACATGAAATGGAATACTCTAACGGAATGGGGATTCAAATCTCCGCAGAAAATCAGAAAAGTTAAAAGAATTAACCTAAAAATATGTACAGACCAATTTGTAAAGCTAAATTTCAACACTTCATCAAACTTTCTCTCTCTGTCTATTTGTGTGTGTGTAGCTTTTCTTTAAACGATAACTTTTCACTAGCTTGACATGGGTACGACATGTAGACAATCCATATCAATCAATAAAGGTACCATAAATTTACAATTTACGGTTACACTAAACTCAAAAAAAGAAATAAAATCTAATGTGTAATTATTCCACAGATATAACACCTCATGCTCCAGACTTTATAATACACCTAACCAAAGTCAATGCTTAAACTTAGAAAGAAGATCAATCTAAACGTAAGAACCAATCAGATCTCATATTTAATTGGTGGATATGAGAGACGAAAATTGAAAAATTTATTAGATGTGAAATGTGATTGGTTCTTACGTTTAAATTGACCTCCTTTACAAGTATTAGTATTGACTTTCGTTCGTTGTGTTGTAAATTCTGAAGAAGGTGCTATGTCTCTGAAACAGTTACCCATTAGTTTTAGTGCTTTTATGTTAAGTTTAATTGTCTTGTCACCTTTCATAATAAATTACGGAATGGATACAAGGCTTAATTTTGATTACTTTCACTTAATTTGCAGAAACAAGTTTAAATAAAATGGTAACTGCCAGTTTCGTTCCATGTTAGTTCGACTAAAAGAAGGCTCTAACGCGTGATGAAAGGCTATAACGGCAAAGAGCACATTGTTATACGGAAAGGAAGTATTGATAAAAATACAAAGTTGTGAATATCTTACTGTGATACATTTAAAACCTTGTATGTGGTAATAAACCAAAACCACTGATGAGTTTCAGTCCCAGTGAACATTATTCAAACCCCACGGCCCAACTATCTTTACTGAGTATTTCCAGGGTTTTCCTTAGTTGCACTAGGCGAATATCGGGATGCTAGCTTAAGTAAAGTTCTGGCCGATATCTTCAACATTCCCTACCTAACACATCCAACTAAACCAAAGATGACAAAAGGCTAAGACACTTCAACTTTCTTGGTAGCACCAGGTTCTTTTCCAAAGTTGTGTATCTATAATAAACGTTATATAATGCACGACTGACCAACACTGCCTTCATTTCGATCATAATTATCAAATAAATAGAACCTGGGAATCTCCA
>JAGDQP010058648.1:0-12520 GCA_022664845.1 Lepisma saccharinum
CATCCTTCTTTGGCTGCTGTATTACATTGCGTTCTTTCTACTAACCAGCCGAACGTGCCTCTTCATTAACTAATACTCTCCGTCCATCCTTTGCATGCTGCTACGCTTTAATCATACACCTGATTCTTTTCCAGGTGGGCTTCAATGCAAGACTGCTGTGACATCACGGACGCCTGATAGTACTGACCACTCGACCAACGAGGACGTCTTTTTCACTACACTGCAGCTGTTGAGATGCGTACTCACCACCATCCGACTGGATACTCCTCTCTCATTGCTAATAAATAAGTCAAACGCTCGTTCACTGTCTTTAATTATCACCCCTGTCCAATATGCAACCACGCATCATTTTTATAAAAATGGCCATCAACATTAATTCTCGTTGAGATATCGATGTGCCGGCAATGAATTATTGTTACCCGTTGACAACTATTCCCATTTGTGGTCCCTTCGACCCACCTTCACTTGGAGGACTTTCTGGGAATCCCCTACTTCCTTTGGGGAATCCCTTGCGCCCTGCTTGTAGGATTTTCCAACATGCATTTTTGGATAGTACGGGTGTGACTTCATCTAATTTACTCTCAACCGCCTACTCTCCGATTTTTCGTCTTCGCAATAATCCGCTCTAAACTTCATTTACCCACGCTTTCGGCACGCTGTAGCTCCGTAACGCCTCGGAATTTCCCCCCTGTTGTCTGGGCTTTTTTCTTTATTTTTCACTGTACTATCACCTCCCGAAGTTTGTCGGTCCGTAACCTTACCACCCTGTATATATATATATAGATGGCCGGGACAGTGCTTCGTTTAGACGCCATCTTCTCAATATCTACGAGTTGTAACATCTAGCGGTAGCCATTTTAAACTCTGGACCACGGCCACTCATGTGCCACAAGTTGCATTCTCCTCAAGTTCGTTGCTGCAGAGATATACTGTTTTAAAATTGGACCATTGTTTTAGAAACACGCTGTATTTCTTCAATATTGATTAAAGGTACACATATTAACAAACACAAACCACAGTAATTCATTCGAAGGAAGTTGAGTATATAGTTCGTAAAAATACATAATTCCTACTAATTAAAAATGGTTATTCGTGTTTAAGGTTTAATTTCTCAAATTTGTTGGGTATAATTTACGAATCTAAGCGTTAAGGTAGATTACCAAATCAAATTCTCAAAGAAGTTCGAGTAAGCAAGAAACCACATGCATTGATAACCGCTATACGGAGAAAGGAAGAGTTTCCAAAGAAACAGAAACCTCCGTAATAGTTCCAGTTTAGAAAAAGGCCTATAAATATGTCTGTAATAATTATCGCGGAATCTCTTTACTCCCTACCTGTTACAAAGTGTTGCAAATACCCGAATGGGAGCTTGATCCTAGGTTCTCGCCGATTTCTTAATACCTTTTCACAACCTGAGCTATAGACACCTAAAGGCCATAAATAAAATTTAAATTTAAATTTCATACATTTATGAATTTGCATCGAATTTATGACTGTTAAATAGCAAAATTAGTTGAAATTATGGCAACATAGTTTTAGGAGCATTGTTACATATACAACTATAACAACTGTATTAGTATCAGCATCAAAACTTGACATTCTTTCTGGGGTAAAAGTGCGTCTTACTGTATCCACAGATAATCATATTTTGCCTATATCTCCACTATTTCCATCAGATAACAACCAGTATTCCAAAGACCAAAGAACCAGATTTCAATTATATCTACAAGAATATTATTTTTCCTCTTATCAGGTTGACCTTGATTCCACTAGTCCGTTAACCTTTGACTGTCTTCAGTAGTAAAGAAAATAATTATATCACCTATACAGTCTGTTATTTTTCTCGTATATGTCCTCCCATATATTATCCATAGTTTGCAACAGCGCAGTTTCTGCTTTGAATACATATATTGTTTATTGTAACTAGGCCATACAATATATTTCATAAACCTACGTAATGCTATTTGCAAAGTTTCATGTGATACAAGGTTGGCAACACTGACAACCCGGTGACATAGCGTTTTCACTTCTGATATACACCCTGTTGGAAGATACTTCCCACAAACGATATTTTCATTTCATGTATCGTATCTGTTTAATTGCGACTTATACATTTTCATCCCACTGTCGGCGTCGACTTTTCGGCCTCCAGTTGGCAACGCTGTATCTTCTAAACTACGCAGAATTCGACTTATGTTTATGGAAACTTATTCCTTGTTTCGATGCCAGCAATCAGCTCGAAGTTTGCTACGATCTTTTTTAAATAGCCTGTATTTATACACGTTTTCAGGTCTCTTGAAAGCAAAGCTATAGTTCTATTCCTGCTCATTCTGTCCGTCTGTCTATCAGTGTCCAGAAATTAAATCGCAGGAACTACAATATGTAGATACGATTGAGGTGTCTTCCGAGAGGTCTTGACTAAATTAGCTCAGGGCCGCCAGGTTGGTGCAGTGGTTGAGTGTTGCCAGCACTTTTTCTAAAATAACAATTGTTCAAATTGCTTCCATTCAGTTATACATAGCTGCGCCAAACTTGGCATAAACATTGTTAGACGCACAGCAAAGAATGGCATCATTAAAACATGGTAGAAACTTGCAAACAAGGTGAAGCAGGTGCAATGGTGGGAGGTTACGAGTGCTGGGGCGTAAACCTGGCAACTATTCTTCTTATCCAAGATAAAGGTGTGACAAAATTATGATAGTACGCTCAGAAGAGCACGTCATCTACAGTACGTAAGGACGTCATTAGATGGCAGTGTGTCTGGCTTTTCTCAACCAATAGCGTATCGAGAGTACTCAACAGTAAAGGTTCTCCCAATAATCGGGGATCCGGGAACTACGCATATATTTAGATAGAAGAGGGTCACGAAGGAATACTAGCAAAATCTGCCGTTCCGACAGCAAAGGGTAAATCCAATATGGCCGCCCAAAGGTCATTCCCATCAACTTTTGCAAGCAACTTCTCACCCACTTCCCGTTAACAGATTGATTTAATATTTTGCAGACTGATGTATTTCCAAAAACAACACATTTGTTGGATCGAAATGTCTCGAAAGTCGCCATATTGAATCCAATCATTGGCCTAGAACTTTTTACACATTGTTAATGAGTATTTGGCGGCCACGTTGGCTTCACGGTGGAGACATTGTGAATAGTTTGTAATGTTTTCACAATCTGTTAGTGATAATGCACCTTTATACCAAATCTCGATTTTGCAGCACGGGCTTTTTGGTAAAAGTCTTTGGGCGGCCATGTCGGAATCAATATGGCGACTTCCGAGAAATTTCGATCCAACAAATGTGTTGTATTTAGAAATACATCAGTCTGCAAAATATTAAACCATCTGTCAACGGGAAGTGGGTGAGAAGTTACTTACAACATTTGATGGGAATGACCTTTGGGCAGCCATATTGGAACGGCAAATCTGCCCTTTGCTGTCGGAACGGAACATTTTGCTAGTATTCCTTCGTGACCCTCCTCTATCTAAATATATGAGCAGTTCCCGGATCCACGATGGTTGTGAGAAAACCTTTACTGTTGAGAATTCTCAATACGCCATTTTGATGGTCGAGAAAAGCCAGAGACAAACAAAATTACATTGTCTCTTATGGAACATGGTAGTTCACTTATAACAGAAAATTTAGATTTCTGTGGTGTACTAGACACAAAGCATGGTCTTCTTGCCAAAGCGATTTGGCCTTGGTGTTGAAGAACCGGGTTTGCCTGTTGAAAACCACGATTTTCTCCGCTTAGGTTTTTCAAAATAAATCCATTTTTTGTCACCTGTCACAATTCGATACAAAAATGATTTTCTTTCGTGGCGTTGAAGCAGCATTTCACAAATGACTTTGCGATTTTCCATTTAATGTTCATTCAAATCGTGTAGGACCCATTTACCCAGTTTATTAATCTTCCCCATTGCTCGTAAACGTCTGCTAATTGTTTCTTGTGACACATTTAATGCTTTTGCCAATTGCTGTTGAGTTTGAGTTGGGTCATCCTCCAATAACACCTGCAATTGCTCGTTTTCGCACTTTTGTGGTCTACCAGAGCGCCCACTGTCTTTCTCATTGAAATCACCACTTTTAAATTGCCGAAACCTTGTCTCACATGTTCTAATCGATGGAGCGTGTTCACCATATGTTTCTACCAGCACACGATGCCTTTCAACAGCCTTTTTCTTTTGATTAAATAAGAAAAGCAATGCGTGACGCAAATGTTCTTTTTCTGGCACAAACTTCGACATGATCACTGAACGATAAAACAAAGACGCTAGTGTTTGGCGGGCTGAACTTGTGTGTGTTTGTAGTTTAATGACGTATGTGTCAAATGAATACGCTGCGTACTTTTCGCTGGCGCCATCTCTAAGGAGAAATTGTATACACTTCTGTGGATAAAGCACTAGATTTGTGATTGTTTTACTTGGTGTCTTTAAGGAAGAAAATGGGGGAGAAGTACTTTTAAGTAGTAGTTAAATAATGTGTAAACTTTATAGGTAATAACAGAGCTATGAGAAATCATGATGTTACGAATATCATTTTTAAGACGAAAAGTGTAGCTAATTTAAATGAAATGACGAAGATGAAAGAAATAAAAGGTTTAGAGATGTGAGTTGCGCAGAAAAGTTTTAAAATGACTGTGTTTGGGCACAAAAATATTGTTGTATAAGCCTTATGATTCTTTGTGTTTTTTTAAAGTTAGTGTGAATAGAAGCTTTATTGATGGTGTTGGTCTATAGCTTGGAAGAAAGGAAGAGAGACGCAGTTTAAGATTGAAAAGACTGTGTTGGGATTTTGGTGTGCAGTATTGCGTGTATTTATTTGAAGAAATTAAGTACTTCGAACAGTGTTGTGTTTTGGTGACGATAGGAAACTTTGTTTAATTATAATGGATTTCTGGTGAGAAGAAGATATTTGGTCCAGTGACACCTTTCCAGATGTAGTGAAGGAAGTAGAACTTTTGCTGAAACTTTATCAAATATTGAAAACGTCACAGAGTCCCTCCTTGCTTATGAAAAGTAATGTGACTATGAAAAACGCTTTAAATGTGGTACCCTTAGAGAACAGTGTACATTCCTTAACGAAAAGTGAATTTGCTGAAATGGATATTGAAGAAAGGCCAGCCAGTCCATTCCTATTAAAGCCAAGTGTTACCGGTATGTACCCTCTCTGTGTAAATACAGACACAAAACCTGGAACGAGGTCTCTGGTTCTTGAACAGCATGTATAGAAATAGACATGTTCCCAAAACAGAAGAACGTGGAAAGTGAATCGGTGCAAATGGATACGATAGTCAAAACTGGAGATGATGTGTGAGAAATGCAAAGTCATGATGATATGCAGGAAGACAAATATTTTTAGTAAATTAACAGAACAACAAAGTGAATGTGAGGAAATGGATAGTGGACGTGATAGGAAAGAGAAAAGTGAAAGAAAAGCAATATGTGCATGTGAACGAAACATAATTGTGGAAAGTTGTATATTTGAAGCCAAGGAAACTGCAAATTATGTTCGGTTTCCGCTAATTTGTGGTGGATGTGTACAACAAGAAGGTAATCAATTTGCTCATGCCTGCATGGGACTTGGTTGGAATGAAATAGAACGTGAACTTTTGCTTAATGATCGAATATGGTGTAGTGTAATTGAGCCTACTAATTTTAAGGCTTTATATAATGCGTATCAAGTGAAACATAATAATTGCAAGGACTATACAATGGGTCTATTTGAAGTGGGACTAAGAAATGTACTGGAACGTAAAATGACTGAAGTTCAGAAAGTGCTACTTATTAAAGATATTTTTGCTGAACATAAGGAATGACTTTCGTGTAAAGAAAGAAAAATGGAATGTAGGTTTAAGACGATTAATATGGCGGATAAAAACATGCATTAGCAGTTTGCACAATAACAAGCATGCACAGTATGGTAAAAGATTATACCTATGTACATAAAAATCTAGATGGAACTTATGTAACTTGTAGGTATTCGCTATTTGGTTTCTAAAGAAGAGGGCGTCGATAACATGAACAGTATTTGTGTTACATATGGTTTTACATAAATATGAAATACGATGGGTTAGGAATTTTCCCATTTGGTGATCCCAAGTTCCGTTTTAATGACCTAAAGGCCAACAGTTTCATTTTTTCTTTCCTTAAAGATTAAACCCTGGCAATGGTTGGATATTTTATGAAACATTTATGCGAAAAGTTATTGAGGTGTGAGCATTGTGTGAAGACGTTAGTGACAGTTAACTTATAAGAAAAACTTGCAGTAAACACACGAAAAATTATGGAGGGATCACGTTAAGCTAAAGTGATTACAAAAGAAGAACTATATCGGTGTAGATCCGACTTTATAGATTTTGAATGTTTGAAAGAAATGCTAAAGGATTTTGACATTGAAAACAATATTACGTGTACCTCGTGTTACTACATGTTTGAGGAAGAAAAAGACATGTGTACTTGTGGACAATTTGAGAACAATGAATATGTGCTGCATCTACTATCGAATCCGGATTCTGTTCACGCGCTTTATGAACTGTTTAATACGTTTCATTGTTATACCAGAATTAACTTTATGTCCTTTCATCTGTGTTTGGCGGAACAGGTAAGCATTCATTTGGACAATGTGCGTGAAATCCTACAAGCAAATGTAAAACCTAGTGAATGAAACTGTATAATAATGTTTTATGTGAATTGTGTAATTTTGTGCAGTGGTAGTGTATTGATTTGTACTGTAGAAACAAAATCAAATTTAACACAAACTATGAGACTAAAACGAAAATTAGACGTGATATAAAACAGTTGCGTTTGTAGAAAAAACACTACCTGAACGTGAAAGGACATCTACGTGAATTGAAAAATACCTTTTTTTAGTGAACGAAACCTAAGTAATGTATATTGTGGTGATGGCTTTTTAAAAAGCAAATAGTAAGGTGAAATATTTACGTGTTTTATTTTTATGTGCTTTCAGAATTATGATGAGGTATGTAATATTTAAAATCCTGTGTTTTAATTTTGAATATTATTTGTAGCCTTTAAGCTCAGGTTGGCATATTAAATTTTGGTTGATTCACATAAATTTTGCATTTGATATGTTTAATGTTATAGAAATGAAACTTTTGAGTACAATTATTAGAAAATTGTTGTGACTGTTTAGACTACTCGATTTAATACTTAATAAAATGACTGAATGACAGACAAAAAGCATACAGTACTTTTTATATCTGTAAAAGCTTAATGAAAGTGGGTTTTTGATTATTTAAACCATGATTTACATTTTAGTTGAAGACCAAAGAAAAAACTTTTATTTTGTTACGGAATAGTTTATTGAGTTTCAAAATTAAAGTCTAGTATACGTGCGGGTAATGTAGACTCTAAAAGTAACATTAACATTTAATAATGCAAAATTATGATACACAAATACCTTTTTATTAATATTACAGATATTTTTACACTTTGTATACATTCACACTTGCATTGGAAATTTTAGTAAATTACCGTTAAACTCTAACATACTAAGGGAAACAGAAAATATAAGGTCCACATTGAACAGTAAGATTCGTTTCACAAATGCAAACAAAATTCTTGACATATGCTGTAGCATCTGAAATTTGATGATGTTGATATTGTACGGTATTTTTCGTTTAATAAAGCGAGACCGTTTATCGCTGTTATTATGTTTGGATATAATTTTAAAATCTTTTGTATTTGTAGGTGCAAACATTAAATCGAAATATTTGTGGTTTGTCCAATATATTGTACAACTGTCACAGCAAAACAAACTATTATTAACACTTTTACTAAATGTAGCATATGCATATGCTGTTTCAGAATAAACCGAACTACTTTTAATATGAAGGAAGTTGTAGTATTAATACAGAATCACACAATAATAGGCGCTTTAAATACAATAAAGGACTAACGAATATGAACTTCCACTATGTTTGGGATTCATAGATTTTGAAAAAGCTTTCGATTCGGTCTCCTTGGCAGCAGTACTTAAATCATTTGAACATCAAGGCATCGAAAGTGCATACATCAAGTTACTGCGAAACATTTACTCGACTGCCACTTCTGTCATTAGACTGCATCAAGACTGTGAAAAATTTAAAGTTCGAAAAGGGGTAAGGCAAGGAGATTCAATTTCTCCAAAACTGTTTTGTGCGGCCCTGGAGAGAGTGTTCCAGAATTTAAACTGGGATGAAGTTGGAATTAAAATTAATGGCGAATATCTTCATCATCTACGGTTCGCTGATGATATAGTCCTGCTTGCTTCAAGTGCAGAAGAACTACAAACCAGAATGGAAGAACTGAGTAACGAGAGTTCGAAAATAGGCCTTAAAATAAACTTAAGTAAAACAAAAGTAATGTACAACCAACATGCTGCAAAGAAGGAAGTGAAGATTAACGAAGAGACAATAGGCATAGTTGATGAGTATGTTTACCTAGGCCAGCTTAAAACATCGAATGCAAAGTTGAATGATGAAATAAACAGAAGATGTAAAATGGCGTGGAGTTCTTTTGGAAGACTACACTTTATTTTCAAAGGCAAATTCCCAATGTGTCTGAAGCGTAAAATTTATAATCAATGTGTCTTACCTGTAATGATGTACGGCTGCGAAACTTGGACATTGAATGCGCAAATGACTCAAAGATTGAGAGTCACACAAAGAGCAATGGAGTGGCGTATGCTAGGAATAACCAGGAAGGACAGAAAGATAAATGAATGGTTTCGCGCACAAACAAAGGTAGAGGATGTAATCAAGACTGCGAAGAAGATGAAGTGGAGATGGGCCGGTCACATAGCTAGACGAACGGATGGAAGGTGGACAAAAAATGTACTACAGTTGATTCCTAGAGAAAAGAAACAACGGAGACGACGTCTAAATGTAAGGTGGGTAGATGAAATCAAGCGTTTTTCAGGAGCTACATGGATGAGGATATCAGCAGACCGAGATATGTGGAAAGAAAAGGGGGAGGCCTTTATATAGCAGTGGATAGAAAACGGCTGAATATGATGATGATGATGATATGTATATATACAAAAAATTTGACAATTTAATGATATTATTGGAATGCATCTCTAGAAATATTTCATAAATTTCCTTGCAACTACAGTAAAGTTTTTCTACATAATTTCTCCCTGAGATTACTTACAAATGTCAATCCAATTGTGCTAAGCCGTGTCCATAAACTATCATTATAGCATTCTATACATGTTAGTCGGAATGCCAATTTCCAATGTTCTATGACGCTTATTCCACAATCACGACTAACATTTTGTACAACATTCACAAACTACCAATATGTACGGTTTCATCAGCAAATAGGTTCCACTCCCTTTCTTGACCATCTTCATAGAATTTGTTCACTAACCACAATGTGCTGTCTCATTATCGGTTTGTCCAATAAAATATAAGCAAAGACAAATGTTTTAAAGTATATTTGCACAACTCAAATACCATAAATGTTCCATGAATAACGTATTTATTTAATTCATTCGCGTTAACAGCAATATCCATCCTTAGATATCTTCAATAAATTTTTTATCTAGCACAACCAGTGGCTACTTTTCAAAACTTTTGATATATTTGCTTAATCTACTTGTCTAAATACATCTTTATACTATATTTCAGGTTTATATGTTAAACGTTATGGAAAATGGTCTTTTCGACAACCATATTTGTTTTAAAATGGCGACTTTTGTACAATTTTCTATTATGTTTGCAATTCTCTTGTACTGATCGACGTTTCTACCAAGTTGTAAGTTTCTATTCTTAGCCATTTAGGCTCTGTATTCTTTCAAAAAATCATTTCGGTGGCCATATTTATTTAAAGGTGGCGACTTTTGTACAATTTTCTCATATGTTTGTAATTCTTTTGCAGTAGTTAACGTTTCTCTCAAGTTCTGTGTTTCTTGTTCTAGCCATTTAGACTGTGTATTGTATCAAAAAAATAATTCGGCAGCCATATTTGTTTAAAGATGGCGGCTTATGTACAATTTTCTAATATGTTTCCAATTCTTTTGTACTGATCAACGTTTCTAAAAATTTCAAGTTTCTATTCTTAGCCGTTTAGGGTCTGTATTCCGTTAATACATCATTTCGGTGGCCATATTTGTTTAAAAATTGCAACTTATAAACGCTTTTCTTATATTTTGTTCAACCTAATAATGGCAATACGTCTTCATAAAAAAATTCAGTTCTGTAGCTCAAACAATGTGCCAAACAAATTTTATGTCGGCCATATTAGTTATAAAATGGCGACTTGTTAAAAGAATCAAAGGTAGAACCAAAATAATTGCGTTTCCTAGCTTCAAAACCAGTATATACAAAATTCACGTTTCGTCATGAGGTTTACGTCCTCAATACAAACTTCTCAAATTTACCCACGCTTTCAGAAGGTTTTCAGTTCGAGTTTACTCAAATTAAATTTTATTCAGTCATATTACATGTTCTTTTATCTCAGTTTCTGTATATTTTACTCTCAACTTATATTCAACACTTGTGAAATTTACCAACGCTTTCGGAAGCTTTTCTGCGCAAATTTAGTCAAATTACATTTTATTATGTAAAGATCATTGATTATTTTTCTCTCAGTTTCTGTATATTTTACCCTCAACTTATATTCAACACTTGTGCAATTTACCAACGCTTTCGGAAGCTATTCTGTGCAAATTTAGTCAAATTACATTTTATTATGGAAAATCATTGATTATTTTTCTCTCAGTTTCTGTATAATTTACCCTCAACTTATATTCAACACTTGTGCAATTTATCAACGCTTTCGGAAGATTTTCTGCGCAAATTTAGTCAAATTACATTTTATTTAGTACAATATGTTCTTGTTTTTGTCTGTTTTTGTATATCTCAATACCAACTTATATTCAACGATTCTCCTCGTGTTCATTATCATTCTGTACTTTATAAACTCTTTCGGAAGCTTTTCAGTAATATTTCCGTCAATATCACATTTTATTATGCAAATTCTCTCAAATTGAGAGAATTTTATAATTCTCTCAATCAAACAACAACCCTAACTAAAACTGTGTGAAACAGTTTTACTACCGATAAGAGTTACCTACACTTTTTAATATTCACGAGTACTTCAAGCTTTGTTACATTCATACCGATCATATCAAAAATAATAATTTCATTTCTTATTTGCTTTCAAAATATTCATCTCCACCCGTTTTCCTTTTTTCTCTTCAACTAAATTAAGGTTGGGCCGTAGGGACTTCTAATCGCCGCGTGTGGGCTGTAAGGAAAGACATCTCGTTTGTTTCCTTTTTTTCTTTTCGAAACAAATTAATTATTTTCTACGTATATTCTTTTCATCCAAGAAAAGGGAAAAACATGCCTTGCGGCATTCCGGAGTACATTTACGAAACCACGACTAGAGTCTGGGGAAGTATCATGGGAAGGAGTTACGAATGCGTGTCAGCAGTAAGAATTTAGTTACGGAGTACGTTTCTGGGTAGCAAAAATATTTAATGACCATGGAGTGCAATACCCGGTACCACTATTTATGTTCCAGGTGGGATTAGTTGGTTGTCTATGTGTCATTTGTATTCCATATTTTATAGTGCTGAAAGTATACTGAATCGCGAATTATTTTCGGATCTCCGAAACTAATCGTGTGCGAAGAATTACTTGCGCTCATCAAGTTCATGCCCTCTTCAGTTGGGTATTTCAGTGTATATTATGATCTTATTAAATCTTTTTTTTTTTATGAAGAAGCATAATGAAAAGTGTAACATATTTGTATTTCGTTATGAACCACAAATGCCGTTACACTTTCGATATGACAAAAATTATTAAATGTATTTTCCAAACAAATATCCTTTATCTAAATGTATAAGTAATCGACAAGTTTCCTTTTTATGGTATGTGGGTATTACTGTAAGAAAGTCTGATATTATGTTTTATTTTTATTTCATGATAGCAGTTTTGTCTCCAGCATAAATAAAAATAAAACATGACATCCGAACTTCTTACACTAAGGTCGAGATACCAATCTACAGTATGTTTAGTTCGTACAAAACATAATAAAGCTGGCCTGAATGTAGAAAGAATCATCACGTACACTTCACAACTTTCTGCTTGTGACCAACATGAGTGACGTCAAATACTGAAATCAAATCATCTTACATAAAACATAGGCAATTACGATATTTAATAATTATATATAACTTTAGGCACCTAAGATTCAGGTCGAGGTAGGAGAGGAAAAATGATGCCGGAAGGTGTCAGCGCCAGGGTTTAAGTTGAAGGTTCCACTCCAACATTTATCTCGTGTGACTGAAGAAATTCTTGGAAAATCCTGTTAGGATGTTCGGCAGCTGGGATTAAGCCCACGACTTGCCGAATGCTAAACCAAGGCTCTTCCACTGAGCCACGGTCACTCGGTATAGGCAACTACGAATTGTCGGTAACAGAAGATGGTTTCAGACAGGCAGAACAGCTGATATACCTTGCAATTACAACAGATTCTATGATTTTCCAGACAGTATTTAAAGTAAATT